>SCLG01000701.1:31594-50162 GCA_004367875.1 Oikopleura albicans
AAAAATCCGTGAATCACTCGTAGTCATCCTAATTAACAGCCTTCAAAGATGACCCACTCAATGAAGAACCCGACGTTAAACAATCAAAAGAGCAATTTGCATATAAACTTCCAAAACTTGTTCGTAAAAGAACGATTGGAATGCGGCGGCGGCGAGAGGTTAATCTACGGAGAAACATTTATGATAATGCCGTTTATCATTTCCATTCCGATGGGATGCGGGAGTTAAAGGGGCATACTGGGTGTGTAAATGCACTTGGATGGTCCACATGTGGGACACGTTTAGTTTCCGGATCCGATGACCTTCACATATGCATTTGGGATCCAGTTCAATTTTCAAACACTCCCTTAACTCGTTTCCGAACAGGTACGTTTAGTAGAATTCTCTATAAAAAAGTTACTTTTGTAACATAACCCACTTATGTTAACACCATCAAACGTCAAAAACTGTTAACATAATGTTATTTTGTTAACATAATGAGGTAGGGCGTTTGGTTAAATAATTGATAATCGAAGTTTATCAAATCCCAAAAAATGTTAACATAACGGATTTTTGTTAACATAACGTGATATGTGGGGTACAGGGGGTCTGGTTATAAGGTCAAGTCATCTTTTTTGCACTAAGGTCATTTTTTCTATAAAAATCATGACTTTTTACACAAGTCAGTTTTTCCAAAGTGCATTAAGGTCAAGTCATTATTTGGGGCTTGACCTTATTACCAGACCCCCTGTATGTTTATTGTCATATGACAACTAGCCTTTAGGCCATTGTTGGAACATATTCCAATCAAAGTTTGTGCCCTTTTCAAATGACCGAAAAATCGTAACAACAGCTCGTGATGGTGAGATTCGACTGACCGAGTTAGATAATTGTGGTTCGCCAGTCGCATACTCGACTGACTCGCCTACCCGGGTTTTGGGCAAGCATAGCAATCCGGCGCATAAATTATCATTCATCCCTCAGACGCAGGTGATTCTTTCGTGTGGCGAAGATGGCCTCGTCTATCGCATTGATCCCCGCATTGAGGAAAAATCCCAAAAAACAATTGTACGAAAAGTAGGCCCCGATAACTACCCAATTTCCCTTTATACGATTGATGTTTCACTTTCTCAGCCACATTTTGCCGTCGCCGGACAGAGCAGTAAAGCATTTATATACGACTTAAGTGTAGAGGAATTAAATATGATACCTGAATAGTTAAATTGCATAATTTATTTATTTTATTAACCCAGATTGGTCCTGAGTTTACACTACCTACCTGTTTAAAGTCACAGTCAGCCCGCCTCCTGCTGGCAGATTTTTTTTACAGAAATCATGTCTATTTACATTTTTTTTCTATAAAATCATGTCTTTTTGAATTTTTTTTCCCAGCACTAAGGTCTTAAATATTTGTGGAAAACAAATTTTAGGTTTGTTAGAAGGTCAAGTCAGTTTTTTCAAAGTGCATTGAGGTCAAGTCGGTTTTTTGACCTTGACCTTATTACAGGTAGGGTTGGTTATAAGGTCAGCCATTTGTGCCGTTATAAGGTCAAGTCAGTTTTTTTGCACTAAGGTCAAGTCAGTTTTTTTGCACTAAGGTCAAGTCAGTTTTTTTCCAAGACAAATCATGTCTTTTTCACTTTTTTTTTCACATATTTTCTTGGCGAGCGGAGGGGGGGAGGTCTTCATATTTTTTTGGTGAAAATTCAGCAAAAATGTAAAAAAATAGGGTTGGTTATATGGTCAAGTCAGCTTTCAAAAATGCATTTAAGGTCAAGTCAGTTTTTTTTTGACCTTGACCTTATAACCAACCCCGCCTGTAAGTTATTGAAGTTAGAACCAATCCCCCTGTACCAGACACGCGATTAATATACAGACTTTACTCCCATAAAAGACGACTCACCCCATAGAAACACTGTCCATAGCAGCTTAAAAGATTTTATTTACGGATGCTTTTTTCGATTATAAATAGGTACTTCTTGGGAGTAAAGACTTGAGTTTAAAAACCATTGAATACCTCGAAATGAAGAAAAGTTGAGGTCGAGAAAGATGAGCCAGTAACAACCCTCCAATTTGTCCCTACAGTGCCGTCAGAGGGTGAAGAAAGAGCGATTCGATCTCATGCATCGCGAAATATCACCTGTTTAAAATATGACTACAGTGGCTCGCGTTTACTCTGCAGTTACAACGATGATGATGTCTACCTATTTGACGTCCGATACAAAACCACCTTACAAAAATACGCCGGACATCGAAATATGCAAACGATAAAAGGCGTCAACTTCTATGGGACCCGTTCTGAGTACGTTATGTCCGGCTCTGATTGTGGTTATTTTTATATTTGGAATACTTCAGATGGAACGCTTGTTAATTCACAAGTAAGACTGCGTTTTGTCATCAAATAAGAGATCTACAGTTTTATTGAAATAATTTATGGAATGGTAAAATCATACAGGGGGATCTGGTTATAAGGTCACAAAAGGTGACCGCTATAAGGTCAACTCATCTTTTTTGCACTTTTCACCTTAAGGTCAAGTCAATTTTTTTTGAAGTATGTGTTTTGGGAAAAAATCTTTGCAATCATGTCTTTTTACGCTTTTTTTGGATGAAGATTTATTTTTCTAGGCTTGACCTCATAACCTAAGACCCAGGCCCTAAAATGGTCTCGTTTTTGGGACACAATTTTCTACACGGATCATTTTTTGAACGTATGGCCCTTTACGTGAAAAAAAAAATCAAAATGCCGACGTCTTGATACGTGCATTTTAGAACTTCAATTTTGATTATAATCCGAAGACGATATCGTCTTTTTCATTAAAAATTTACCCCTGTATGAATAGTATAAACATTAATTCATCGTATATTTATTTTAACATTTAATTTGTAGTTTGCTGATGGTGATTTTCAATTAGAGCAGGACGGATTAGAGCCTGACATGCGAGAAGCAGGGGTTGTTAACGTTATGGAGCCCTGTCTGACATTTCCCTTGATGGCAACATCCGGTTTAGACCACTCCGTCAAAATGTGGTCTCCAACAACCCACCACTTTCTCTCCGAAACTAACGCGATAAAGGACGCCCGACGACGCATTCGATCGAATCAGTGAGTAAAAAAGTTTGACGATAGTAACAGAGTGACTTTATGAAGCGGTAGGTTAAGCTTTATTAAAGTCTGGGATACGCGGACCAAAACGTCGGCTGCCCGCATTATATGGGTAATATAAAATTTTAAAATCTGCCTGTTAACGGCTCAATGCGTAGTCCTTAAATAGTGTTATCGCTGTAAAATGTTCGGCCCAAAACCTGCCTGTTAAATATGCCTATTATCGGCATGCCTGTTAACGGCGCAGCCTGTGTTACATGTTGTCTACAGGTACAGGGGGTCTGGTTATAAGGTCACAAGGTCTGGTTATAAGGTCAAGTCATCTTTTTTGCACTAAGGTCAAGTCAGTTTTTTGTGAAGCATGTTTTTTTGGAAAAAAATATTTGAAATCATGTCTTTTTACGTTTTTTGGAACACCTACGGTTTTTGGGAAAAACAAATCAAATTTTACCGTCCTTGATTTACATTTTACCATTAGCCACGAACGATACTTATCACAGCACCAAGATGTTGATTTGCAACACTGGAGCAGTATCATTCAAATGCTGCGTCGAGCCCAGACGCGCGAATCTCGCCAGCGCAGACGGCGCGATGACGCGCAACTAGACGACAGCGATGCATCATCATCAAGTGATAACTCGACTGACGGGCCCGATTGCCGTTCAATGTAAAGGTAGTTTTCAAATTAGCACAGCACAAAATTGTACTTTGGAATAAAATATGGTACAACGGTTGTACTCCAACCCAAAATAAAATGTTTCAAAATTTCCCCGAGAAGCAGGAATCTCATGTTCGGAATTTGAAATCGGATTTTAAATCGGACTTTTTGACCCATATACCGTGTGGTCCAACAATGAATCAGTCAGGGCAAACTTTAGCACGCAGTTTTTTATTGCCTCAGCATAGAAAGTGTGTGCCGAAATTTGCTCTGGCTGTTTCATTGTTGGACCACTCGGTATATGGGTGATAAATTTTTTTTATTTTACCTTGTCCCACACTTATGGAATTTTTATTTCAATTGTGGGTTGTGCTAGTTTGCAAACGACCAAAGTTCACTCCGTAAAGTTCACTTTTTTTTTATTCTCTTTCTGTCTTCACTGAAAAAAATGTATAACACAAAAAAACACTATAAAGGAAACTCCCATTAAGTAAGGGAGGCTGTTCAACCAATATAATTATTGCTGAGGAGACGTGGTGGCGTACCGGAGTCGTGTTTGGGCAGACGGCCAATGGGCATTCGGGAAGCGTTTACCGTAGAGGGGTTAGAGGAAAGACTTGAAAATCAACTTGATAAGAGTCAAGAATCCGTGCAAGAGATATCACGTTGGCTCATTAGAAATCATCAACATGGCGACTCAGTTGTTAAATCATGGCTTGGTTTCTAGAAGAAATACACTCCTTGTCGCGTTTTTGGGCAATTTCGCTAAAATTATAAATCTTTATTATAAATATACAGGGAGGTCTGGTTATAAGGTCACAAGGTGTGACGGTTATAAGGTCAAGTAATTTTTTGTGAAGCATGTTTTTTGGGAAAAAAAATCTTAGAAATAATGTCTTTTTACGCTTTTTTTGAATGAAGACCTCCCCCCGCTGGCACATTTTTTTTTCTACAGTTGATGTGCACACAACGCACCTGCACACAACGCACCAGTGTGCACTCAACGCACCAGTACGCGCACAACGCACCAATTTTTGAGAAACGAAAGTGGTGCGTTGTGCGCACATCAACTGTATAGGAATCATGTTTTTTTACACGTTTTTTTTTTATAAAATAAAGTCTTTTTGAGCTTTTTCCTAGCACTACAGGGGTGACCGTTATAAGGTCAAGTCATCTTTTTTTGCATTAAGGTCAAGTCATTTTTTTCTTGCACCAAGGTCAAGTAATTTTTTTTTGTGAAGCATGTTCTTTGGGAAAAAATCTTTGAAATCATGTCTTTTTTACGTTTTTTTTTAATGAAGACCCCCTTATTCGATCATTTTTACGGTGATAGCGATTGACCATGCCAAAAATGCCTTTTTTCTGTTTTTGCCTAAATCAGGTTGTGTCCCATGTTATGCTATTTTGGCACATTCATGTGCCAAAATTTGAACGATAAACATATCTACAATTGTAGATTTCGGTTTAAATGCTTGAAATTGACGGTACCATATTGAAACCATGGATAGCTTAAATGTCTAACGAGTACAACCAGTCCATCCAAAAAGAAGTCATTAATTTACCTGGCAAACGATCTTTTACAAAATGGCGCGAAAAAGAATGCCCCATATACAAACTTTTTCTTACCAAGACTGCCAGTTGCCTTTGCATCGTTTGGTATCTGCGAAGAGGTATGATTTCACTGATCTATGTTGAAATTTACTATTTTTTATACAAATTCTTCAATTGTTTATTTGTCAATCGTACAGATGGCCCATCTGAGATGCGTGACGCAGAGTGTGCCCGTTGCTCTATCTGTACTTAATCCATAGGTGGATTTCACTAAAAAAAACTCATACATGTATGGCCTATAGGCTCTAATGGGAGTAATATAAGGTCTATAATATATTATGGAAAGGGTACAGGTCAGGCCCTCTTATACAGGATTACAGGGATATTACATACAGGGGGGTCTGGTTATAAGGTCACAAAAGGTGACCGCTATAAGGTGAAGTCATCTTTTTTGCATTTAAGGTCAAGTCAATTTTTTTTGAATTATGTATTTGGAAAAAAATCTTTGAAATCATGTCTTTTTACGCTTTTTTTTTATGAAGACCCCCTTTTATATAAAATAGTGTCTTTTTTAACATTTTGTAGAGTAAAGACCATAATTTTTTTCGCGAAAATCAAATATCAGGAAAAAAAAAATTTTTTAATGGTTTTAAGGTCAAGTCATTTTTTTCGAGCTTGACCTTATAACCAGACCCCCCTGTATTATAAATTAATATTATTAAATAGCGTCNTTGGCTCATTAGAAATCATCAACATGGCGACTCAGTTGTTAAATCATGGCTTGGTTTCTAGAAGAAATACACTCCTTGTCGCGTTTTTGGGCAATTTCGCTAAAATTATAAATCTTTATTATAAATATACAGGGAGGTCTGGTTATAAGGTCACAAGGTGTGACGGTTATAAGGTCAAGTCATTTTTTGTGAAGCATGTTTTTTGGGAAAAAAATCTTAGAAATCATGTCTTTTTACGCTTTTTTGGATGAAGACCTCCCCTCGCTGGCACATTTTTTTTTCTATAGAAATCATGTCTTTTTGAACTTTTTCTCAGCACTACAGGGGGTCTGGTTATAAGGTCACCAGATGTAAAGGCCCTATACTTTATAGGCTATACACTGTGACCGTTATAAGGTCAAGTCATCTTTTTTGCATTAAGGTCAAGTCATTTTTTTTTCTTGCACGAAGGTCAAGTAAAAATCATGTCTTTATACGTTTTTTTGGATGAAGACCTCCTTATTTGATCATTTTTACGGTGATAGCGATTGACCCTGCGAAAAATGCCTTTTTTCTGTTTTGCCTAAATCAGGTTGTGTCCCATGTTATGCTATTTTGGCACATGCGCACAATTCATGTGCCAAAATTTTAAAATTATATCTACAATTGTAGATTTAACATATGTTGAATATATTGAAACCATGGATAGCTTAAATGTCTAACGAGTACAACCAGTCCATCCAAAAAGAAGTCATTAATTTACCTGGCAAACGATCTTTTACAAAATGGCGCGAAGAAGAATGCCCCATATACCAACTTTTTCTTACCAAGACTGCCAGTTGCGTTTGCATCGTTTGGTATCTGCGAAGAGGTATGATTTCACTGATTTATGTTGAAATTTACTATTGTTTATACAAATTCTTCAATTGTTTATTTGCCAATCGTACAGATGGCCCATGTGAGATGCGTGACGCAGAGTGTGCCCGTTGCTCTATCTGTGCTTAATCCATAGGTGGATTTCACCAAAAAAAAAACTCATACATGTATGGCCTATAGGCTCTAATGGGAGTAATATAAGGTCTATAATATATTATGGAAAGGTTACAGGTCAAGCCCTCTTATACAGGATTACAGGGATATTACATACAGGGGGTCTGGTTATAAGGTCACAAAAGGTAAGTTATAACCAGACCCCCCTGTATTATAAATTAATATTATTAAATAGCGTCTCCTGAAATCGTTGATGCATGTACTAATGGTATGGGAAAATCGAAATGTATTTCCGGCGGAATACGTTAAAGGACTACGTGGTGCACTGTTTGCCGAACAACGAAAACATCTTGAAATGTGCATAGAGGTAATATTTAACCTAGAAAAGTGAATACCGGTTGTTGGTTTGACCTTGTAACTAAACACTTTATAAAATTGTTTGTAGGAAGAACGAAATAAACCGGTGAACTCGACAATCCATGAGATTAGTTACAATGTGGAAGATGTGGAGTATGATGAAATTGAAGAGCCAGAGACGCCAGCTAGACCGAAATCTTCAAAAAAATCGAAAAAGCGAAAGAAAGAACACAAAAGTAAACACCGGAAAGTTAAACGAAGTCGACATGAGGAACTTGGTCCCGCCCCAGAGGCAAAAGTTGACCTTGAAAAGTTGGAGTCTGACATTCTCCAACTCAATGATGAGGCTGCAAGTACAGGTACCTAAAATTCGTGGAACTACGTAATTTTTTATATCTTGGCACGATGCATTTTATAACTTACACCGGGTGCGCTTTAATGTGCCCGAACGAAAAACAAAATAATTATTACACTGCATCACGGTAGTATGTACGGGCTGCAGCAGAATGGATATGGACGGGGCATCTAGATTGGATTTGCTGGTTCATGTAAAACATGAAAATTGTCTCATCAATATTGGAACCCTAGGTGTAACCCTACCCCTAACCCATCTGGGTTCGAACATTTTTCCGTTTCATATAAATTGGAATTTTATTCCCGTTCAAATGCATTGGAAAATATTTTCCGGTTCATATGAATGTGAATTTTCATCCGGTTCATGTGAATCGGAAAACTTTCCGGTTCATACGAGTTGTAAATTTTTTCCAGTTTGAACTGGGAGATATGAATATGACTATAGGGGGTCTGGTTATAAGGTCACAAGGTCAAGTCATTTGTTCTTGCACTAAGGTCAAGTCAATTTTTTGGTGTAGCTTGCTTTTTGGGAAAAAATCTATAAAATCATGTCTTTTTACGTTTTTTTTTTTGGATGAAGACAGTAAGAAGCCGCCCGGTTTTAACAAGACTGTTATATCATAAATACAAATATAATTATATTTAGATTCTAAGACGCGTGAAAAACTTTCACAACTGCCAAATGAAGTTCAGGATGAATCGATTATGGGTACGCTTAACCAACAATCATAAATCGAAAACAAAACTGAGTAAATTTTTAAGATCATATTCAAGAGCATAAAAGTCTGGAATTGCTCTACCAGTTAGTGAATCGGGCGACGTCAATGGTATCCTCTTACACAACCCGTATAAAAGACGAACAGTGTTTCCGACAGGCGTTGACGAAAACGATGAAAATTGCGCATCGAGAGCAAACCGCTATTGTATGAATTTGCGCTAGATTTTTTTAATAATGAAAGGAAACACCCATGTATTACCGCAGACCTATTTGTTAGGCCCGTCTTTTTATCTTTAATGATTTAAAACAGACTAAAGGGGCCTTCAACTTGAACCATGTTCTAAAGAATGAAAATTATGACTAGGATCCGAACGGCCCAAAATCGAGAAAATTTTCCCCTGCGAGTTAAGAGCCAAAAACTTGTGTGCTAACTAAACCAGCCACGCTGATCATTTTGAGGAGTATCTCGACAAAGGCCTGTTAAATTGATCCGTTTTAAGCCTTCAACTGAATTCATTCCAGGATTGTTTTTCACATATGAGCGGCGAGGAGTTAAGCTAAATTGTCGAGATACGTCTCAAAATGATCAGCGTGGCTGGTTTAGTAAGCACACAAATTTTTGGCTCTTAACTCCCAGGGGAAAATTTTCTCGATTTTGGGCCGTTCGGATCCTAATTATGACTCATAAAAATGGGGACGGCGGTTAACGCATTGGGGGGCTTTTTTATCACGTCTGCTCTCAATGTTTATTTTGACTTGGAAGTTTGGTAACATTGTATAAGGGTTTTTTTATTTGTAAGTGTAGACCAATACTTTTCTATCACCTAGATCTGATATGGCGTGAACTTGATATAAATTGAAAATGAGGCAGAATTTATGGGGGTAAGGTTTATGAGGAGTCCAGGTCAGCGATATTTATAAAACGGTATTTATCACCGCTCAAAGTTGGCAATTGTCGGTTTTTCTATGTCCAAACAAAGCAAATAAAAATTTATGTAATTAAATAATAATTAAGTTTAAATACCAACGGAAGGAGTTACGAAATAATCGACGAATCATTGAAGTTTTCTCGAGTATCTTGGATAAATTGGAAGATGAGGACCTTCGAAGTTAGACTAATAGCAAAATTGTTAAAGCTTGACGCGGCAAAAAATAGCATCACCTTTTTTTTATTCTGTATCCTGAATCTAGACGTGTGTTTTCTTGTCCAGTAAAAAAAACGATCCTTTTGGCGTATTTTCCGTATTTTTTCTTGTTAAATTCCTCGCGGATCTGAAGATTGGCCGATACCGGCTCATTTGCGCAAATGGTCAGTTGGTAAATGTCCAATTTGGAGAAACTTTTCTATACTACATAGTTTATATTAGGGAGATAACGATAATCGTCAATTTTCGACATATACCTAATTTCTTCGATTTTTTTGTTCTGCGGATCCGATAGCAACGGGTTCAAAGATTATCGTGAAAACCATGAAAGGTGTTGACAAACGGTTTTTTGCATGGGATTAGAAGACATTGGGCTATTTTTTGAAAGAATTTTCGGACCGGAACCATAACCGGAAGTACCGGTAATTACCGGTTAAAATACAAAAAAAATTATATCTCGAAAAAAATTCAGTGAATTTTTTTTAACTCCGCTCAAAGATGCCAAATTTTCCAAAAAAAAATCCAAAATAGCCCAAATGTCTTATAATCCCATCGAAAAAACCGTTTGTCATTACCTTTTATGGTTTTCCCGCAATATTCGTTTCAAAAAAAGCAATTCTTGGATCGGGCTAAAAAAGCGACCTCGGGTTCATTTTCGAGAAAAACGAAAAAAGTGTTTTTAGGCGCCTAGGAGTTAAAATTCGGGAGTCCTCCATATGAAGTTTTTTCCTCAATGGATCTAGCTGCATATCCTAGTATATCCATTTCCATGTATTAGATTTGGAAACTTTTTCAAAATGGAAAGAACAGTTCCGGGCACCCCCCTAGTATATATGCTATGTCTTATATTTTATAATTATATCTTAATTTTAAGAATGTTTCTGACAAATGTACTTTCTGCCAATTTCCATACTTCTAAATAAATTGAGTTCCTATAGGAAGTCTCTAAGAGTCTTAGACTTAATTTACATCAGTACAACTAGGTTTTATAAAAGCAGTGACCTGAATGGACCTTAGGAAACAAGGCGGTTTTTAGAAATATAAAAAAAAACTCGTTTGGATTTTAATCTCGATTTAAAAATTCAGGGTTTTTGGTCTTCTCACTGGTTTTAAATTCTCGTATTTCACAAACACTTTCCTTTTCATATTTGTTTACAAGTTAAGGAGTATCGGTATTATTTGTGAAAATGAACCAGTTAGATAGTCATTGAATTTCTCAAAACAATTTGAAATTAATTACGCTGAATCAGTGTTGGAAACGTTGGGCGTTGGGATGCGTTGGCCAACGCCCAACCAACGCGTTGGGAACGTTGGGCGTTGGAGAATTTTTCTTCCCAACGTGTTGGGAGCGTTGGGCGTTGGGGAAATTTTTCTTCTCAACGCGTTGGGCGTTGAAGAAATATTGAAGCGTTGGCCAGCGCTCAAATTTTTTCCAACGCAAAACGTCATTTTATAATGTATGCATGCTGTGTAAAAGCAAGACGCCCCTTCGACATGTTCTCTTTCTTGTTTAAAATAGTTTTCCACTTCTCTGTTAAGAATAAGTGTTGCAATTGTTGGGCGTTGGGCTGCGTTGGCCCATACCCTACTGGCTGAAAAATCAAGTCTAATGAAAGGCTCATAATTTCTAGATTTTTGGGTAAATTTGGAAACATGCTGACTTGGTAATGTGACATTACTATTATGTCTCTTTTAATCCGAATTGATATCCAAGTATCTCAGCGTAATTAATTTCAAATTGTTTTGAGTAATTCATTGAGAATATAACTGGTTCATTTTCACAAAAAAACTGCCGATATAAACGGAAGAATAAATATATAAAGCGCGTGTAAGGTCAAAACGAACCGAACCTACGTAAATAAAAAAGATGAATAACTGGAGGCAATCGTAGCAAATTGTTTTATACGATTGTTTTATACGATCGCCTCCAGTCATCATTTTTTTTATTTACGTAGGTTCGGTTCGCTTTGACCTTACACGCGCTTTAGGTTTTTTGTTATGTTGATTCATCTAGTAAAGCCGCCAAATAGTCTAAAAATCGCGTAATTCTTAATTAAGAGTATTTTGTAAGCCCCTTGAGCGCAAAATTTGTACTTACCCCTCACTCTTAATGTTTTGGTAATTATTATATTTTGTTATTCTTTCAAATGTTCAAGACTCGTACTGGTCGCTTTTTTTTAGCCTACTCCAAACTCGCAAGCGATTTCTAGAGCGGTTATCGAAGATCTAAGGTTTCCGTCAAAAATTCATTCTATAAATTGAGGCCTTGGCCGAGCTTTGCACATAGAACATTTTTAATTTTTTTCTAAAATTTTTCTAAAATTGCATCTGAGTACCGAAANTCGGAAAAATGCAAAGGGAAAAACTAAAAAATCGAAAAACCGGTTTAACTTGAACCGGTTTGTTCGGTTGGCTCCAATTTTTTTTTTACTTTTTATATATCGCATATAAGCTACAAAATGTGAAAGTTTGGGAGCGCTCAGGTTTATATTTCTTGTAGGTGTGGTCCCAGGTGGCGGTCCTAGCAATGTGACATTACTAATGTCTCTTTTAATCCGAATTGATATCCAAATTGTTTTGAGTAATTCATTGAGAATATAACTGGTTCATTTTCACAAAAAACTGCCGATATAAACGGAAGAATAAATATATAAAGGTTTTTTGTTATGTTGATTCATTTAGTAAAGCCGCCAAATAGTCTAAAAATCGCGTAATTCTTGATTAAGAGTATTTTGTAACCCCTTTCAAAGCGCAAAATTTTGACCTAAGGGCTTGTTTTTTACATTACTGGAAAAGGTAGGACATTTAAAACTATCTTTCCCAAGATTTATTTATTAATTTTAACCATAAGGTAGAATAGGTTTATCAAATTTAGGTTAAATCAACCAGAATTTGTTCAGGGATAGTTATTAATAGACGCTCAAAATTTCGGCCGTGCGCCTACGAGCTATTTTTAGCAGACACTACCTCACACAATTGAATCGCTTGACCCGAATGCTTGTTTCTTATTGGACAGCGCGGCGCTTATGAGTAGGAGTGCTCCCCCTTTTTAACGGCGGACTTTTTTGGAAACGAGTCATTTCTTCATTGCGTCTGGCAGCGATAACTTGCTATTTTTCTACCCCCCTTCTTTTACTTTATTTTCAGAAAAATTTTTTTGTAAAGATTGATTTTATAAAAAGAAAAGAAAGGAGAACACGGAGAGAGAAAAAACCTAAAACACAGAGAATATTTAATTGGTAATGACACACTCCTTACTACCTACTGCTATTTTTTGACACCAATTTTTTGGAGCCAAAACACGGGTTTTTAAAACTTTTATTTTTTCTAGATCTTAAAACTATTTCTTTTGAAAGATAAGGGTTTTCTCTGCTCAAACAATTAATATCCCATTTTACTATGGAATATTCACGAGTATTTTTGAGAAAAGGAAAAACATCATTAAAAACCATATGGTTAAAATATCATTAATTAATATTTATTATTATTATTAAAAAAAAAAAAGCATGATAATAAAATAAATCAAGCGCAAAATTTGTACTTACCCCTCACTCTTAATGTTTTGGTAATTATTATACTGTGCGGTGAAAGGTTTATTGAAAATGTGTGTTTTTTTTTCTTAGATGACATCGTCGTGTCGCACTAGAATCTAAGAAAAAAAACACACATTTTTAATAAACCTTTCACCGCACAGTATTTTTTTATTCTTTCAAATGTTCAAGATTCGTACTAGGTATATATTTGTAAAGCTCACGTATCTATGGGAATATTTTTCACACACCTGCTCATCTCGGAAAATGACCAATTAGAGATTAATACATTTGGGAAAGTAATCTCACAAATATTAGTCTTTTGAATTTATTCAAATAAATTTCGAGGATCTATATTGACACCATTGGTGATCCTGGGGCACCCATTATGACAAGTGTCCTCATAATTTTAGCCTACCCATTCATATTAAGGACGGGTCAGTCGATTTGTTTACAGACAGTAGTCCCGGGACAAGGGTAAACTTGGATAACCCCGGGTAATGACACTTGGGTATGGAAGGGTAGGGTAAAAATCATCATGATTTCATGCTCAGAAAAAGTCAATCATTTAATATACAAGCTTTTTAATAATAGAATGCCAGATCAAAGACGCTTAGCATATCCAGAAAACTCTGAAAGTTATTTACTTTTCTCAAAAACTGAAGCGAGAAAGAAAACCGTCGAGGACGATGAAATTCTTCTCCAAAGTAATATTATTTGTAATGCGAATGGAAGTGCGTATGTGGAATACAATCACGCAAAAGGTAAAAAAAGTAATTACAGGGGGTCTGGTCGAGGTCACAACGTGTCACCGTTATAAGGTCAAGTTTTTTGCACTTAAGTCAGTTTTTTGAAGATAAATCGTGTCTTTTTTCACCACATGGTTATAAGTTATAACCATGTGGTGAAAAAAGACACGATTTATCTTGAAAAAAACTGAGGTAAGTGCTTATAACTTAGCACTTCAGTGGTTATATAAGTTAACTTATAAGTTATAAGGTCAAGTCAGTTTTTTCGGGCTTGACCTTATAACCAGACCCCTGTACATGGACTCACCAATAAAGAGACACCGACTCAAATAAAAGTCCGCCAAATGTACCGACCCTAGTTATAAGTTGTGACATAAATGTCACCCTAACTTTTGGAACAAATGTCTCCCTAACTTTTGGATAAAAATTAGGTGGACAAAAAATATTTTTTTTAAATAATCATAATTTCATGTGTATTTTTAAATTTTTTTAGGTGTCCAAAATTACAGTTCTTTTGGCCCATAAAGAGACCAAAATGTCATTAGGTGACGGTTTTTACCACTGTTTGACATAATTGTCTTATAAACATTTATTCAGTAATTGTAACCTGTATTGGCCCAAAAGACATTTCCCGCCGTGAAGATTTTAGTCTTGATGGTTGTCTGAAAGTTGATCTTAACTACTGTGCGTTTGCAAAAAGAAATGGTCGCCGAATGCCCGGCAAACAAGGGAATGAGGACAAGGAGCAGTCGGCAATCATTCAGGAAGCAATGTCATCCGTCATATTCTTGCAACGGTAAATACAAAAATTGAAATAACTGCTATAAAATTTAAATGCCCTGGTACAGGGGGTCTGGTTATAAGGTCACAAAGTGTGACCGTTATAAGGTCAAGTCATCTTTTTTGCACTAAAGTCAAGTCATCTTTTTTGCACTAAGGTCAAGTCATCTTTTTTGCACTAAGGTCAAGTCATCTTTTCGCACTTAGGTCAAGTCATTTTTTTTTTCAAAATAAATCATGCCTTTTTTCATTTTTTTTTTGCCATATTTTTTGGGCAAAATCATATCTTTTAAAAGAAATTAAAAATAGTTATAATATCAAGTTATTTTTTGGGAGTGCATTAACTCCCAGGGGGAAGTGCGTGTAAATAGACACGCAACTTGTTTTGTTCGTCGATTTAAGGCATATGGAGGCCCCTTAGGGCAAAACGGGTATTGGTGACCCCCCCTCAACTTTTCGAGAAAATTCGATTGACGGTTTTTTTTTGCGTAGGTTGGAGATTTCAAACAGCTCTCCAGGGGGCCCTGGTGGCCCAAATCAATTTTCTGAATAGTCAGATCGACGTAGTTTGACGAGCTCTACAACTTGGCTTTACCAGTTTTTTGAATTATTGCGAATTATTGTCAATTTTTGAAGTGCGTGTTTATTTAAGTAAATAGTAGTAGTTACGGGTTCCCGTAGTTACGGGTTCCCAAAAACTCCTTCCCCCTGAGAGTTAAGGTCAAGTCATTTTTTGGGCTTGACCTTATAACCAGACCCACTGTAGTCTGACTCAACTTTTTTTCCTGAAATTTATTTCGTTTCCTTGTAGGTATCCAAAGTCTCAAATCGATTTATGTTGTCAAGTTTTGCAAGAAGGTCATAGTGAGAATACGACTCTGGCTGCCTTGATTACCGCTTGTGGAATTGCGGCTGCCGATGCCGGGTTAGAAATGTACGGACTGGTTGTTGGCGCCGCTAGCGATACAACTTTCATCTCTCTACTGCCAGAATTGAACCAAGGTCGTTTGAAAATTAGTCTTGCCAAAATAAAAGTAGATCTGCGTTGTTGGTCGTAAGGTCCGCCATTTTGACTAATTTAAGGACAAGTCAGGTTTTTCAACATAAATCATGTCTTTTTTTGCGAAGACCCTCCTGGCCATTTTGTCGATAGACATCATGTCTTTCTAGAAATTGAGGAAAGACTATTTTTTTCAAATGGTTTTAAGGTCACGTCAGTTTTTCGGACCTTGACCTTATAAGTTATAATCAACAACACTTGTAACAAACATGTAATATGGATTCGGCGCCGTATAGTTAAAAACATACAGAGGGGTTGGTTATAAGGTCAGTTATTATTATTAAGCATGCAGAGGAAATCAAAATCATGTTTTTTTGGAAAATATCATTCATATCATGTCTTTTACGCGTTTTTTCTTTAAAATCATGTCTTTTTGAAATTTTCAAATCGGTGCAAAAATGTTTTCAGATGCTAATAACATATAAAGTCAAGTCAGTTTTTTTAGCTTGACCTTATAACCTGACCTCTGGATGTCCTGGATACATACTAATTTTTAAACGAGCCAAGTGACCGGCCTGTTATCAGTCACCACCCCTGGCGTCGATATGGATGCCGACATAAAAAACGTTATCTGCAAAGCGAAAAGTCTGTATCCAGCTGTTTGCGACTTTTTTAGTGAAAAGGCTGAATCTGGGTAAAAAAATTGGTTTCTTTTTGTGTCTAGAATGACTGAAGGTGGCGGAAGTGCTGCGAATTGTCTAGATGATTTACAAGAAGTCAGCAACCTTCTCAACACAGGCCTCGATAGGCGGACATTGGCTGCTGCTATACAATGCATAGAGCTTGGTAGGAAAAGTTTACACGGGGAATTGCTGTTAGTTGAGATTTTCATTAATACCTACCTATAGGTCTGGTTATAAGATTTCAAGTTTTATTCGTTATAAGGTCAAGTCAGTTTTTTTTTGGAGACCCAGGTCAAATCCAAGGCATGTTTTTTGGAAAAAAAACTTTAAAATTACAGGGGGGGTTGGTTATAAGGTAAGCCTTTTGTGAAGTTATCAGGTGAAGTCAGTTTTTTTTTGGACTAAGGTCAAGTCAATCATGTCTTTTTGAATTTTTTTCCCAGCTCTAAAGTCTTATTGTGGAAAAAAAATTTCAGGTTGGTTATAAGCTTAAGTCGGTTTATTCAAAGTTCATTAAGGTCAAGTCAGTTTTTAGTCCTGGACCTTATAACCAACCCCCCTGTTTGTATTTTTATGCTTTTTCTGGATGACGACCCCTCCCCTTATTTTTCTTCCATAGAAATCACGTTTTACTTTTTTACGTTTTGTTCTATAAAATCATGTCTGCTGATACTTTTTTTTTCAAAAAAAGGTAAACTCCTATTTTTTTTCAAAATGGTTATTAGGTCAAGTCATTTTTTTGTTTGACTTTATAACCAGACCGCTTTTTTCCTAATTTTTTTTTTGAACATTTTACTATTTGGTTAATTTAAATTTAACTAATGATTGAATTTTAGGCGCGAATCCGGAGGCATTGGCTAAGTTCGTGCGACAAGTTAGAGCTGGAAAATTTAATGCATCAAAGCGCTGAAACTTTTCATTTGCTTTAGTAAAGCTGTTTATTAGGCTGCCCAAATCAAATGTACATTTTTTACACGGACGTTTTATATGTGAATATGGTGTACCATTTATTACCGTTAATTAAACCATACTTTCGTCAAAAAAAATTCTCAAGAAATGTTCAAATACAACAATCGTTGAAGTTATTTATTTGTTTTTGTGTTTAAATCTGTCGCATATGGATTTTTCGACATTTAAAATATAATTCACGAAATAGTTATCATGCCGTGTTATTATTTCAGAAGGGAGTTGAGGTTTACTTACCGGGCGGTTTCAGCCCCGGTTCTTCGTGCGGGAGTTGCATGATGTAACTCCATTTTCGACACTAGAAACGCTATGGAACAGAACAAGTTCATTACGCCACCATCCCTGTCGCCATTTAATGGAGGGCGGCCACAGACGGATTTGGGCCAAGGTAAACTCATGACAATTACGCCAATACATTTCCATCGACAGCGCGGTTTTTCGAAGAAAATGTTTTTGGGAAAAAATGTTTTTTGGGGAAATTCACCGAAAAATTTTCACCCGAGAAACGTTTCACCCGATAGACCCCGTTCGCCGAAACACTTAATTTTCGAATGACATTTTTTTCGAGAAATTTTTCCCCCGAAAAACCACAATAGACTACAGCGAGGGTTGGTTATAAGGTCAAGTCAGTTTTTACACTAAGGTCGAGTGTATCTAGAGTGTCTTTTTAGGAAATTTTTTTTTTTAATCATGTCGTTTTACGTTTTTTTTGGATGAAAAAAAGAAAAATCCAATTCATATGAACCGGAAGAAAAATCCAACTCATATGAACCGGAAACGATTTCCAATTCATATGAACCAGAACAATTTTCCAACTCATATGAACCAGTGAAATTTGCCAACCCATATGAACCAGAACAATTTTCCAATTCATATAAACCGGAAAAGATTTTCCAATTCATTTGAGCCGGAAGAAAATTACAACTCATATGAACCGGGCAAATTTCGTATCCTCGCATGAACTAGTCTCTCATATGAACCAGAAAAATTTCAAAAATCCAACTCATATGAACCAGGATTTTTTTTTTGATTTTTTCAAAAATCCAACTCATATGAACCAGGATTTTTTTTTTGATTTTTTCAAAAATCCAACTCATATGAAACAGGATTTTTTTGATTTTTTCAAAAATCCAACTCATATGAACCAGTAAAATTTCACATGAACTAGTGGGAAAATTGGCAAATCGTATCCTCACATGAACTAGTGAAAAAAAATTTTGCCTGTCCTTACTACCGTGTTCCAGTGTACTAAGATTTTTTTCCAATTAAATAATAAAAATAACTACTTTTTCCAGG
>SCLG01000702.1:0-10335 GCA_004367875.1 Oikopleura albicans
TTCACAGAAAACCTCAATAAAATAAGGTTGAATCACTTAATTTTAACATGTGTGTTAAAACATATGTTAAATAATGGATCTTTTATTTATTGGAAATAAAATCAGCAAAGCCCAAAGCATTATTTATTATTTATTCATATACACTGTATATTATACAGTAACATCGTATGGTTTTTAGGCCAATCCGAAAAAATGTCTTCACAATTTTTTGGGTCTTATGTCTTTTTTGAACTTTTTTCGTGATAATTGACTTGACCTAAAAAACAAGATATTTATAACTTATAAATATCTGAATTTTTTATCTGAGTCAAGCAACTAGTCACGAAAAAAGTTCCAAGAAGACACCATATGACCTAAAAATTGTTAAATTATTTTTTGGGTTTTTATGACTTGTAGTCTTTCAAAAATGCAATTGCATAGTTATTCCAAGTATTTTTTTCATGAATGTTAAAAACATACAGTCCTTGATTCCATAAGGGGCGCTTCCATAATGGCTGTTTATCCCATAACGGTCGCTTTATCCTCCAAAAACGGCCGTTTATTCCATAACGGCCGCTTTTTTCCTCCAAAAACGGCCGTTTACCCCATAACGGCCTTTTTCCAGAACCGAAAACGGTCGTTATGCAATTAAGGACTGTATTTCAATTGTATTATTTTTTTTAACATTCATGGAAAAATACTTGAAATAAGCATAGCATATGCTTAGTGTTTCACTCTCAAATAAGTCCGAAGGCCAATAATCCCGTAAAGTTACATGTACTGAAACATTCATACATCCCTTGGTTTCATAAGGGGGGGGGGTTTGCTCAAAAAGTGATTACACCATAACGGCTCTAGTACGAGATCGAAATTCTTAAAACAAAAGTGTAACTGAATAAAGTTGTGATTGAATTATTTTTGGAACGGCATTACCTACAAGTTTCCGCTAGGCCAAAAAATATTTACCAAATATCTTTAAGGTGTTGTCTTCTGAATCTCGTTCATACTTACGAGTATTATGCCAGAAATAAATTTTGAGGTTGAAAACATAATCAATAGCGCATGGATTATTACGTGTGGTGTTTATGGATTAAATACGAGTAGAATTAGTTCATTAAATTTCAGAAATATTTACTGTAAATTTGGCGGTAATCTTATATTGCTTGAGTTTATTGATGATGAACTAATTGTCTACTACAAGTTGAACGTACTACAGTCCTTACTCCGGTTAGGGACGTTCCAAATAGGGTCACTTTTTCGCAAAACTAGAAATAAGGTTTGTGCTGCACAATGGTACACTTTGGGGTAGATTATATATTACTCCAGTTTACAGATTATTTGGCCCTGAACCCCCAAACACGACCCGACGTTTGTCTGGTCCGTGTAAAAACACTATTTTTCAGTTTTTAGGCTTCGTTATATGAAGTGAAAGTCAAAACCAACATAAACTGATCGATTACGAAGTCGGAGAGCAAGAACAAAAAAAAAATTACTTCCGTTATCAAGAGTAATTCCATTTGATTCAACCCGGGAAACCCCAAAAAGAGGTTATTTTCAATTAATAGCTTTCACACACACTTTTTCTGTGATATGTTTTTTCAAAACTGTAAACTAGTAAACGGTTTGCTAGCCAAAACATCAACCCCTTTGGTTTTCCGATTTTATGTTCTTTTTGGTCAAGTTGATGTATTTTGAAGTTTGCAAACTGATAAACAAAAAGTGTAAGAGGAATGTATATGAAGTACATTCCTTGCTTTTAATATTCATTAACAATGATGAAGTGGAATAAGTTCCGAATAACTTTAAGTTTATTCAAGCCTGAATTATAGGCGTTTGTGTTTCGCAGTACTTCAGATTGGTTTTATAAACCTAAATCTTAGGTAATAGTGACCAAATAGCAATTTCTATTCATTTCATTTCATTCACGTTATGAGATAAACGGCCGTAATAGGAGCACCCGTAATGGGAGTAAGGACTTTAGTTTATTCGAAACTGACGCACCAGTTGGTAGAATGATAATTTTAGAATTTATTAATCAGCCTAATAGTATACAGTTCAAATATAAATGATAAAAAACCTCTTCATAAGAGGAAAAAGTCATTATCCACTATATTTATGTAATTAAATCAAACTCCTGACATGATATGAGCTGGTGGCCGGGTCGTCTTTTTGTTATTTCAAACAAAACCAGTAAGCACCAATAAACACAATATCTGTTACTCAAGACCGTATGTACTAACGAAGGAATTCGCATTAAAAATACGCTTAGATTATGTATTTTGTTCATACGTTTAGCTCATTCTATGGTGCAATGAGCTAGTCTTGACACGAAGGACAGCTTATACAGCATATCCATGAAAATAAGATTCAAAACATGATTCTTTAATCATTTACACATTGAGACAACTATGGTAATTCTTAAGAAATGTGTTCAACTATGTCTTCATATATTAAATAAGACATATGTTAATATTGCGTACGTTCAAAAATGTTATGATGCACATAATATTTGCTGAACTACTTCAAAAAATTTGATCTAAGAAAATAAATATAGCGGAAACAAAAAATACTTTTCTGACAGTTTTCTCTTCGACTAAATGATGGAAGTTAAGATGCAGCACATTTTTACCCGCTTGCATTGCAACATTAACCGTTTTCCACCAGCTTTTCACCAATCGTATTCATGGTCGAACACGAATATGGCGTCATGTCATTTCATCTAGTTTTCAGGTCCAGACTTCAGCATTTTTTGATAATCTAAGTATAGTTAAACCTTGTGAAAAATCCAAATATACGCCAAAATAATCTTTGTTCGACATTTGGAGGTTTGTACTTCTTGGTATCTTTCGTCAAGGTATCTAATTCAGAGGCTGCAATTAGGATATTTTCAATTTTTTAATTAATATAGTTTGATTTTAATGTTAGATATTAATTACACCACCTGCGCCGTTATCGGGTCACCCTTTATCTGGTCAAAACCCGTTATCGGGTCAAAATTGTGACTAAAAATTTTCCAGCCACCCCACCTACGCACTGCGCCGTTATCGGGTCAAAAAAATTCGTGATTAAAATCGTATGAATCCTTTTTCTGTATTTCTTTCAACTTACAGTTTGAATTTGTAGACGTCTCGATCTTTTCTCTATTTTTCAAAATATTTGAATGACTAGTTTTTCCGAAATAATGACCATTTTTTTAATATAAACGACTGCTTTGATTTGTGTACGAATTTTTCGATTAAAATTTTCCAGGCATTACGCCTACGCCCTACGCCGTTATCGGGTCAAAACCCATTATCGGGTCAAAATTCTTCCTCAAAATGTTGACCCGATAACGGCGCAGGTGGTGTATCATATAAAACTTCGGGATTGAGTCATTAGAATGTGCGGTTACATATGTTCATTACATACTAAATATTTGCACACATATTCATTGGATTACCAGTCATTACTCTTACGATAGTAGGTACGATCAATATTTTTTCTTAGTTAGCATAATGTTATTCGCAAAAATTTCTCACGCATTTAAACATTAATTTGCATTTTTTATCATGTTAAATTTTCAAAACATCCCTATTTGTTGAATTACTGCCTCTCTGTGCATTTCTTTACGAAATAATCAGCGGGGGCACGATTTTTGTGCACCGATTTCATAATTTTCCGAGTTTAAATATCTGGTTCTACAGATTAATTATTAAATACCGTATTTTGGTTAATATTATCTGTAATGTGACTAAGATTAAACAATGTATTTGGAATTTCACTATGTCATTAAAGTAAGTGTACACACCAAATAAAATAAAACACATACAGGACGTTTGTTGACAAATATTACAAACTATCTTATCTCTTTTGAAAATCATTCGAACTATTCATAATTACTGCCAACCGCTATCACATACAGTCCCTCACCCAAATAGGTAACCAAATCACGTAATTACCCAAATAGGTAACTCTTTTTTCCTTACACTTGTACTTACACTTGTACTTTCCTTACTTGTACCTTCAATTTTTGAGACGGATTTAATTTAAACGTGAATTTTTCACTTCTCGTTAAATTAAATTCGTTTAATTAAATTCGGAGTTCCACACCAATCATTTTCCCCGTCAAATTTGAACCAAATTATGTTTTTCTATCTAACCACCAATTTTATAATTTTAAATGAAATACATGGACATTAAAACATTTCACACGTTCAAACGGTTAACTTTGTATCTTTTAATTTTAAGTAAACAAAGTACGTAAATAGTATTTTTCGGCCTAGTATACGATTGTGTAGTACAGTCCTTACTTCCATAACGTCTTTATTATAAAGACCATCAAGGACAATTTGTCGTTCGTCCAAAAACGGCCGTTTTGGAACAATCACTTTTTGTTATGCGATAAACGGCCGTTATGGAAGTTATTTTCACAAAATATAAAACCCGTTGGATCTATTTTTAAGGGGATCTATTTTCAAATTTTACGATAGATTTTCGTCGACATTTTTTGTCGAGAATTTGAGCAACATTTACCCCCTTAACCCCCAAGCACGATTATTTAGCACATCCCTGAGCACGGGGCCGGACGTTTGTCCGGCTTTTCTTCTACTCCTATCTTATCGTATGTAAAATCTCATAAGCTGATTTCTCTATGAGCAAATCGATGGTTCTGAATCGATTGAGCANCTATTAATTGCAAATAACCTTTTTTTTGAGGTTTCCTAGGTTCACTCAATGACTAATTACTTTTTATTACGTACATAAAATTTTTATTTTTATTTGCTCTCCGAGTTTGTAATCGGTTATTCTATGTTGGTTTTCAATGAGACGTCATTTTACAAAGGCAAAGAACTCGAAAATTGCGTTTTTTCACCCGGGGCCGGACAAACGTCCGGGGGTCGTGCTTGGGGGTTAAAGAAAAATAATTCGTGAATACAATTGAAATTAACAAGTTATACAAGTGTATATTATTTTAGTCGTGAATAAAAGTACAAAGTAATCGCATTTGTTAAATTAATTCTAACAACCGTCGGACATGATTATTTAACCGAAAAGGGGATTAAAATAATCCGTAAAAAGGGTAACATGAAGTAAAAATTATGTAACGCTCTCGAACTCTTGAACGTATTTTAATGTTAATAAACACCTGTAGTTGGTATTTTATGTCTAATGTGATAAAATATGTTTTCACTTACAAACTGTAATATAGTGTCCTTAATAAAGCAATTGCCAATTGGGCATAAGGACTCCTTATACGGTATAAGTTATACTTAATGGCCACTATTTCCGAAAAACACACTTTTCCAGAATCCAGTCCGATAGGGACGCTATTTTCGAGAATCAAAAACAATCCTATTGGGAGTAAGCACTGTAGTTTGTAATTCAATTAGTAATAGGTTCATGGAAAACGGCCATAATAGGAGCATGGACTGAATTTGAATTACAACGGAACACACTTACTGACAATTTGATACCATAAAGTTTTGGTTTAGTTCGCAAGTTTAAAGGCTACAAATTTATCTATATTATTTTATGGATTGAAACGTAACATAAAATGTTAGTTTGTGCACCGACTTTAACTTGCTCCAAGTAATTGAATTTATTTTTGCAAAATCCAATTTTTTTCACAATTAGTAGACCATGCTGTGTTTTTAGGTGCTCGAAAAAATAAAATGAAGTCCATTAGGGCTTATTGACTAATATACTTGGCGCCCTCTAATGGGCTGAATCACGTTATTTTTAACCTGACAAACTAATTACCACACACAGTACAGTCTATAGCGTTAACTGTAGTCGCCGACGTTTTGAAAAGTAAAAGTCTTATGTTTGTTTTAACACAGATACTTTTTAGAATCCATCACAAAAATAAATGTGTCAATTTATGGCACGTTAACATACTGTGGTAAAAACTTTTCAAAGCACCTAAAATACCTCATGATCTCTATTTTGTTAACAGTTAACTTTTTGCAGAATCTTATTTTTTATTCCCTCCATTTTGGATTTAATTCGTGTAGCATAATCCTCTTCACGATTTGGGTTTGTAAGGAAGAGGTTTGCCCATTTGACGTACGCTTTTGTTAGTTGAACCGGCCCTTTACAAGCATCAAGACGATCGAATCTAAATAAAAATAGTAAGTTCGCTAAAGAAAGGCGTGTGTAACTGGCTGCGTATCTTTTAAAAGGCGAAAAATACAGTAAAGTGTGTAATTTACACACTGTATTACACTTAAAAGTCACACTTTAAAGTCAAAAATCTTGATTTACCGTAAAACATCGTTTTCGTCGTTCGAATCATTACATGTTCCAATGCGATGTTTATTTATTTTATAGTAAGAAATCATTTTGCTACCAATTCGATCAATGCGATCCTGAATCCTCTCCCGAAAATGCGGCAAATCCGCCAGCCACAGCGATCCATATGACTCAAACCGGGCGGCCAATTTTTGTATTTGAACTTCTGGCGGGCGTTTGGGCGCACTACAGGGCTTTGTTGCATAAATCCGATAATTACAGAGCGGTCGTTCTTCCATTGACTGTATTTTTAAATCTTACGTAGTGTTCACAATTAGTTACGGACAAAATGATTAATATTGAAGATCAACTGACAAGAACTAGCAATAATACTTGAATTCAAACATATTCGTAGGTGCGGAAAGAAGTCCCTTTTTTGCGATTTTTTTTTTTAATCTTTTGAAAGCAAAAAGGGGTATTGATTTTAACAGTCATGCGCATATTGGGTAGCTAGCTACCTATTTTCACTTTATTTCTAAATTAAAAGAGAACGGCTTGTGATAATAAAAAACGGGCATTTGAAATCAAAAAAAAAATTTTACGTTTTTCAAATTGTACGTTTAGGTCGGTGGAGGACGAGGGTTAAGGTTGAAACACCACAGTAAGAGAAGGAGAACAGGGCTTAAAATAAAAATAAAAAAAAATCCGTTCATTGTTTGGCGCGCTAGAGCAAATTGGGTAGCTAGCTAACCCAGATGCGCATGACTGTTATTGTTAACTCGATGCGCATGACTGTTAAGGTACCTTTTATAACAAAAACAGTAATTTTGCATAAAAATATTTTTTAGATGAAGCCGCTCGTCACTATTTTCTATAAAATCATGTTTTTTTTTACTTTTTAATGTTTATTAGGTCCAGTCAGTTTTACAAATGAGTCTGGAGTTCATATTGGCCCTTCGATTTATTGTAAACTCTGCTCTTCGCCACAAGTCCAGATGACCTTGGTGGTCCGGCCTTCGCCAGTTTTTTTACAATTCGTTCCACCAGAATAATACATAACCGAACCAACCGTTTTGTCATAATGACCAAGATTCCAGTGATCTCTGTAACAAGGATGTACCGTATGTAGTAATAAAGCCATAGAATATGGTCCATTTTTTTTGGAAATTTTAAAGATAACGACGCAGCGGCGCGGCGGCAGCGCGTTACATAACGATATAACGATATGTATTTCAGACAATCAGGACAAAATAGTTGACAGGTAAGGGAAGACCGGAAATAATCGAACATAGCGACAATGGGGGGTGCACCCGAGTCTATGGGTACCGGGTACTACACAATTCATTAACACAGCTATCTCTGGTATCGTGGGCCATCGCGTTGCCATTTTAAAGCTTATAATAGAGTCCCTACCTTAAAATCGTTACGATTTGTGGTTTGAAAAATCGTAACGATTTTGAGTCATGACCTCATTTCGTAACGACTTTGAATTATTGGCTATTACACTTCAAATTATGTTCAACCTGGTCCTGTATGCTCTGCTACTTCCATCATAATAAGTTTCCGTTTGTTCAATGGATCCAAAGAAATCGCCTACTATTTCGTACCCACTTTCATGTCCATGATGGTTAAACTTGTATCCGAATTTTGTACTCGAAAAAGTACTTTGGTCCAAATCCAAAATGCAACCTGGAATTTTTTATGTAATTCGGAGTACGGGCAGTATACCGTTTAGTCGACCCCCTGGTTAAACGTTCGGCGGCGTAAATAAATATTTTTTACAGTTAGGAAGCTAATTGGAAATTTTTAACATCTTCGAAAAACGTTAAAAAAGCTTTCTCTGAAAACCCACGGTGCCTGCTTTTATTTGGCAACCCGTTTGAAGGTTTCACAATGATCTCTAGGTTTCGTAAAAGTTCCCGCCAAGTACATTATTGTACAGTTGGTGTGGTAACGAGTTGACACTTTCGTTTCGGATTTGTTTGTCAAAAACTGTCAACTCGTTCCAAACTGTCACTTCGTTCCGTCTTTTGCCCATTTTCGCCTAAAAAAAACTCCAAAAAGTGTCACTTCGTTCCAAACTGTCAACTTGTTACGTGTCAACTCGTTACCACACCAACGGTAATTATTTTTAATTGTTAATTTTTGGCAGATAATAAATAATTCTCTCTCTTCCCAAAACAAAATATATACTTTTTATTATTAATTAATTAAATATACTTTTTATTAATAATTATAATTTGATTATTAATCATACGTACCTAAAGATGTCGTTACGAAAGCACCAAAAATCCGCATTGTTAGGAGTTACAAAAAACTTCAATTCATTGATTATTCTTCAAAATAAAATTTTGTAAAAACAAAGTAAACATAATGCTGATCGGACATTTGAAACACAAAACCGAAACGTTGATCCACGTATGTGACACACACGTTTTTGAGCGTTTTAGACGTTTAAGATGTTTTCAAAGTTATTATCTCTTATTTTATTCTTTAGAACTTGTTTAGACAGTAGAGAGACAGAAAATGTACAAATATAATATTTTTTGGGAAACGCATTTACAGTGGGTGTTAGAATAAAGAACAATTTATGGAAAAACATATTTTTTCAAAATAATAACAAAACATGAATACTAACAAAGTCACATAAATAAAATTGGACTTTGATTTTACAGTCCTTACTCCTCTTTGAGACGTTTTTGGTTCTCGAAAATAGCGTCCGAAAAGGGAGCATCGTCACAAGAAGGATCATTTTTCTATTAAAATGACCCCATTTTGGCCGAAAAAGGGTCCCAAAAAAGGAGCAATCGTCCCAAAAAGAAGCAATCGTCCCAAAAAGGAGTAATGACTGTATTTATTTGTTTTGATTTTTCTAGGTGTTTTTTTTTAGAAATTGGACTTTTTTATGATTAAAATGATGCCAATTTTATGTCAGTTTCAGGGATTTTTCGTTTAAAATTAATTTTAAAATTATATGAACAAAGATTTTTATAAATTAAGTTGACAAATCAGAGGTTGATACATAAGGGGCCGGTTAGAGGTATTATTATTTTTCAAATACTTTTTTTTATTCAAAAATACAAAACCTTTAGCAAGTGGCCAAATGTTACATGCTTTTTATAGATAGAAAATACAATATTTTTTTTAACAATTAAAACCAAGTCGCCCCAATTTGACATGGATTCGGTCCCGAATTTTGTCCATTTTACGAGCCACACGCGTCGCCATATCAATTTCCCGTTTTTGATTGTAGTTGTAACTGGCGGCCCATTGTTTCTGTCCTTTGGTGAGCTGGGTAGCTGCTTTGCATGGGTCCTCACGATCGTACCTTATTTTAGAAATTTATTAAAAGTCTTGAAAGTAAAGTATTTATTCGCATAAAAGCACATTTGATATGTATGACGGCCGGTTAACTAATCGCCCACGTCAGACAAATGACTTCTGCGGGCTGTTTTGTCACAAATTTGGAAAACCCCCAAACACGTCGGTGCAAAAATAATGAACTAAAATAATCGGGTCCCTTCTAACACGTTTTATTACTATAACGTGCTGTTATGACAAAATCAGATAGGGACCAACGTTTAACAGAATTTACAATTATTCGTTATTTTAAAGCTTATCTTTAACAGTCATGCGCATATTGGGTAGCTAGCTACCCATTTTCACTTTATTTCTAGATAAAAAGAGAACGGCTTGTGATAATAAAAAAACGGACAACGGATTTGAAATCAAAAACATTTTTTACGTTTTTATATGGGAGAAAAATATTGTTTTTAGAAAATTGTTATTACGTTTGGGTCCGTGGCGGACGAGAATTAAGGTTGAAAATCACCCCAGTAAGAAAAGAAGAACAAAATAAAATAATAATAAAAAAAATCCGTTCATTGTTTGGGGCGCTAGAGCAAATTGGGTAGCTAGCTACCCAGATGCGCATAACTGTTATAGTAAACTTGATGCGCTTGACTGTTAAACTAGTAGTGTCCAAATGTATCGCGGTTTTTCGGAGAAAACGTTTTTCAGAGAAAGACCAATATAGGCCTCTCAGGAGGAGCCAGGGTTTTTAAAATTATTGCAGTTGGGGCCTCCAGTGGTCTTTCTCCAAAAAAAAAATTTCTCCGAAAAACCGCGATAACATTATAAAATGTG
>SCLG01000702.1:12677-35986 GCA_004367875.1 Oikopleura albicans
GAAAAAATATTTTAAACTTAAGTTTAAAATTCTTGAACATTATTCAATTCAATTTTACCTAAAAATATTATGTTAAAAACTTCTGAACATATTGCAACAACAAAAAACATGTCACCTTCCATAAATCTTTTCAAAAGTTTAACAAGTTAACGTGGTTAACCTATTGAACCACAAAGATTTAACTGCCCGTGATTCGACAGCACACGACACTCATAGTTGTTTCTTGAAACCCACATTAAGTGTTGTTAATTTAACGCTTAAATTAAATTAGATTAAAATTGATATTCCAGAAAGCTGTTTTGTTTTGATCTTGTTTTTTGCCACGAAGTTTAAAATACATTCACAAAATAAAATGTTACTTTAATAAATTTTAATCAGGAATAATTTTAAAATTGAGATTTCTTGACGCGCACTCTAACGATGCAAGCACGTGATTAGTCTGAAAAGGACAGGAGGAGAAAGGAAGCAAGCCAATCAGAATGCGAGAATAAATCACGTGAGAAGTAAATTAGAGTGAGCACGGAAAAAATACACTCTATTGAATAACCCTTAGAATTTTTTTTTTAAGATTAGCCTCTCATGAACCCTCTGGTTAAGTTAATTGAAAATTTAAATTAACAGTTTTCATTTGTAATAACAGCTATAAGGTACAGCCTGTGCCGCACAGGTCTAAAAAAGCCTATTTTGATTAATTAATTACCATTTGAATTCACACTTTGTATTTTTTTTTTTTTGAAGTTTTTGCGTTAATTCAAATCCTGAAATATAGATTTTTCTGAATCGTTTATAATTCATAGTGAACGAATTTATGGTTTACCAATGGAACGTGTTTTAAATTAGATTGTTATTAGACACTCGTACCTGACAAATCTGCTTTTTCTATGGAACCACGTTAGCAAATCATATCAAACGAAAAGAGAAAAAAACATCATTGAAATTTCATTGAAATTAATCGATGATCAATATGATATCGTTATTTTTTTTCTTCTACATGACTCTAAAACCACTTACTTGATTCAGACAAATTCTAATTGAATCGGTTTATTTCCTGTTTAAGAAATGTTCCAACTAAAAAGTGCAGAACTCAGACTGTTATCACTATGGTAAATGTCAGTTATGGACCTTTATCTGGTACATTTTGTTCAAACGCTTTCAGTTGCTCCGCCTACGCGCTACGTCGTTATCTGCTCAATATTATGGTAAATGTTTGAACACTGACGAAAAAAATTGTTCACAAGAAAAATTACATCGGGCCCGGACAAACTTCCGCGGGTTTTGGTTAACCAAAAGGAGTTAACTATTTTAACAGTCATGCGCATCGAGTTTACTATAACAGTCATGCGCATATGGGGTAGCTACTAGCTAGCTAGCTACCCAATTCTACTAGCTACCCAATTCTACTACCCGATTCTACTAGCTACCCAATTCTACTACCCAATTCTACTAGCTAGCTACCCAATTTGCTCTAGCGCGCCAAAGAATGAACGGATTTTTTTATTTATTTTTTTTTTTTGAAGCCCTGTTCTTCTTCTCTTATTGGGGTGATTTTCAACCTTAACCCTCGTCCTCCACGGACCCAAACGTAAAACAATTTAAACAAAAAAAATATTTTTCTTCCATATAAAAACGTAATTTTTTTTGATTTCAAATCCGTTGTCCGGTTTTTATTATCTCAAGCCGTTCTCTTTTTATTTAGAAATAAAGTGATCTTTTTTTTCAGTTTCTTTTTTGACTCAATGGATGCAATGTAGTCAAGGTTGATACAAAAAAAAACTGGGGTGACCCAAGCCTTATATTTCTATAGAAAATTGATTTTTTTCTAAAAAACGTCATTTTTGCCCATTTTGATCCCTAAGAGTTAAAGTTAGGAATTTTTCGTAATGAAATTGTTTGCTCAGCGGATGATGCTGAATCCGGTGCGCAAGTTTTTAAAGTGATTTGAAGACCCCCGATTTTGACCGCGTACAGCCTAAGTGGAACACTATGGCCCATATAATCCATATTATACGGATTATTACGAAACTTTAAGAATTGAACCATTTGTAATTTAGTAGTTTAGCCATATGTCTATCCTTGAGTTAGATTAATGCCGTTCAGGCGAATAACGTCCAAACAACCTATTGAAATACTCTGTAATTTGTTAATTCCATCAAGTGGCGTCATTTATAATTACATTTATGTAACTCGTAGGAACTTGTATTGAACAAAACACATCTGTGCCCATATGTTAACTAACCGTATTATAACAAAATTAATTCCACAAGTTCTGTATATTGTAAAAAAATTCGTGGTAACGAACAAACCGCTGATGACTCCTCCTTATCATATTTGAAATCCAAAATTGAATGTCCAAAATGCAGTATCAATTGCACGGAACGTTAACTATGTGATATTTGAGTTGCGGTTTGTCATTCCACGTCATATATATACCTGGTAACTGGACAGACGGTAACTGGACAAGATTTATGTGTACTTTTTCAAACAATTTTAAGTTCTAAAAATCTCCTTTTGAAGTACGTTTATGTAAATGGTGAGATTAAGTTTAACCTTTGAACACATATTTAAAACAGTTCCCTGAACACATCGGACGGAGGTATCTCCGTCCCATCTATCGATTTGACCACAAAACCACAAATTCACAAATGGTTAACCGGTTGACGTACGGGGTTTATTCTTCACAGGCTAGTGGGCCGGTAACTACTTAAAATTTTTCGAAAAATATGACAGAAAAAAGTGTATGGAGGCCCCGTAGAGCAAAATGGGTATTGGTGACCCCCTCTCAACTTTTCGAGAAAATTCGATTGATGGTGTTTTTTGCGTAGGTTGGAGATTTCATAAAGCTCTCTAGGGGGCCCTGGTGGTCCAAATCAATTTCTGAATAGTCAGATCACGTAGTTTGACGATCTCTACAACTTGGCTTTACCAGTTTTTTTGAATTATTGCGAATTAATTTACACGCATTTTCCCTTTACGGGTTCCCAAAAACTCCTTCCCCCTAAGAGTTAACAATGTAACTAAAATCTAGTTATTAGATTTAATGCGATTCTAAAATGAACATTCAAGTGTTGAATTCCACGTACGCAATATTACATTTTAAAATCCAGAAGTGTCTGCACTAAGTGTTTTTTTACATAAACAGAACCTTGATGTTTGATAATGACGTACATATCACGAGGATGTGTGGCGTAATAATAAAATTATAAAGTACTTTGTATTTTTTTTCATAACAAAATAGTTTTTCCACATGCGTTTCCGCTATCTGCTCAATTTTATGGTAAATGTTGACGAAAAATGCATTGACGAAAAATGCGTTTTACATCGGGCCCGGACAAACGTCCGGAGATTTTGGTTTAGAATAAACTTTATGTACGGTGTAATAGTAAAATTATAACAGGGGGTCTGGTTATAAGGTCACAAGGTGTGACCGTTATAAGGTCCAGTCATCTTTTTTGCACTAAGGTCAAGTCATTTTTTTCAAGATAAATCATGTCTTTTTTTACTTTTTTTTTGGGCTTTTATTTAGAACTCGACATATACGTTTAGAACGACACGGGTAAAACACGGGTAATAATTTTTTTATAGAAATCATATCTTTTTGGACTTTTTTTGCACTAAGGTCAAGTCATTTTTTGGAGTGCATTAAGGTCAAGTCATTTTTTGGGGCTTGACCTTATAACCAGACCCCTGTAAGTACTTTTTCATTTTTATAACAAAATAATTTGTCCACATGTGTGTTCAGAGGTTAACTGCAGATTTTATTTGTAAAATATACGTAATACTATTTTTTATCAAGCCCAACACATAGTGGTCTATTTATCTAATCTATATCTAAACATATGCAATTTAAATTCCAGTTTTCCAAAATTTCGTTTTTGAATTTGTATATTCCCAGTTTAATTCAGTTCAGTAAACCAAATGTTTCGCGTAAATACGGTGTTTAAAATACCTATGTTAAATCATTTTATGCAAGTTTTATTTTGGAATAATATTTGAATAATTAGCTACGGTATTTTTTTCTGTTTTTAGTCAAATCAAAAAACNAAATCTTTTCAAAAGTTTAACAAGTTAACGTGGTTAACCTATTGAACCACAAAGATTTAACTGCCCGTGATTCGACAGCACACGACACTCATAGTTGTTTCTTGAAACCCACATTAAGTGTTGTTAATTTAACGCTTAAATTAATTTAAATTAGATTAAAATTGATATTCCAGAAAGCTGTTTTGTTTTGATCTTGATTTTTTGCCACGCTTAACGAAGTTTAAAATACATTCACAAAATAAAATGTTACTTTACTAAATTTTTAATCAGGTATAATTTTAAAATTGAGATTTTTTGACGGCGCACTCTAACGATGCAAGCACGTGATTAGTCTGAAAAGGACAAGAGGAGAAAGGAAGCAAGCCAATCAGAATGCGAGAATAAATCACGTGAGAAGTAAATTAGAGTCAGCACGGAAAAATACACTTAACAACCCTTAGAAATTTTTCTTTTTTAAGATTAGCCTCTCATCAACCGTCTGGTTAAGTTTATTAATAAATTAAGTTAATAATTTTCATTTGGAATAAAAGCTATAACTTATAGCCTATAAGGCATAGGTCTAAAAAAACTTATGTTGATATACTCTACCGTCCTGATTTTGAAACGCGAAAAAATTTTTTAGCGGAAATGCATATTTCTCCTTAAGTGCGGCTTTTCGGTGATTTGCCTATCGGTGATTGGCCGAGCGCGCTCAAAAAAGACCAATGACCGGCCATATAGGCCTGAAACGCGCTGTCAAGTAACGTTACCAAAAAGTGGTAACATTTTTTATTTTTTTCGCGTTTGAAAATCACCGCGATATATCATTTTCATACCATTTTAATTCACACTTTGCATTTGATTTTGTTTGGAAATTTTTGTGTTAATTCAGATCGTGAAATATAGGTTATGCTGAATCGTTTATAATTTATTTTTTTATAGTGAACGAATGTCTGGTTTACCAATTGAACGTGTGTTAAATTAGATTGTTATTAGACACTCGTACCCGACAAATCTGCTTTTTCTATGGAACCACGTTAGCAAATCATATCAAACGAAAAACAGAAAAAAACATCATTGAAATTTCATTGAAATTAATCGATGATCAATAAGATATCGTTATTTTTTTTCTTACATAACTCTAAAACCACTTACCTGATCCAGCCAAATTCTAATTTAATCGGTTTTATTTTTTGGTTAAAGAAATTTTCCAACAAAATGGTGCAGAAGTCAGACTGTAATCAATATCGGAAACATTAGGAAACATTTTCTAAAACGTTTTCAGTTGCTCCGCCTACGCACTAGGCCGTTATCGAATGTACCGCTTACCTGCTTAAAGTAACAGTCATTTTCAACCTACGCACTACCTGCTAAAAGTTATAGTTTCGCCTATCTGCTTAAAGTAAACCCACAAATGAAAGAAAAAACTGCTACTTAAACGGGAACTGTTACTTTAAGTAGGTAGTGCGTAGGCGGGAAAATGACTGTTTCTTCAACCAGGTAAGTGTGGTGTTTGGCATTGACAAAAAATTCGGTCAGAAGAAAAGTGCGTTGAAAACTGTGCCGGAAAAACTTCCGGAGATTTTGGTTTGAAGTTAACAAATTACTTCAATTTAGTTGACAACTAAACAAAAAAAACAAGAAAGCATTAATATTTGTAATATTTTTTATGGACTATTACAAAAGTTTTAAGAATTGAACCATTTGTAATACAATAGTTGAGCCATATGTCTATCCTTGAGAAAAAGTAATTATGTTCAGGTGAATAACGTCCAAACAACCTATTGAAATACTTGTAATTTGTTAGTTCCATCAAGTGGCGTCATTTATAATTACATTTATGTAACTCGTAGGAACTTGTATTGGACAAAACACATCTGTGCCCATATGTTAACTAACCGCATTATAACAAAATTAATTCCACAAGTTCTGTATATTATAAATGTTTGTTTCGTGGTAACGAACAAACCGCTGATGACTCGTCCTTAGTTGTTAGTTTTGTGTCCAAAATGTAGTATCAGTTGCACGGAACGTTAACTATGTGATATTTAAGTTGCTGTTTTTCATTCCACGTCATATATATAACTGGACAAGATTTATGTGTACGTTTTCAAACAATTTTAAATTGCAAAAATCTCCTTTCGAAGTACGTTTATGTAAACGGTGAGATTAAGTTTAACCTTTGAACACATATTCAAAACAGTTCCCTGACCACATCGTTTGGAAGTTTCTCCAAACGACCATTCAAAGCGTTCGTACTACGTAATCGTACTACGTAATTTTTCATAATAAGCAAATCGATGGTCCTGAATCGAATAAGCATACTCTCGAAAGCTTTCCGACCACCCTTGGACACTTTTCGGTCGTTTTGACCACAAATTCACAAACGGTTAACTGGGTGACGTACAGGGTTCAGTTTTTGCAGGCTAGTGCGCTACGTAATAGTTTTGGAAAAATATGACAGGAAAAGAAATGCGCGTGAAAACTTAATTGCAAATAACCTCTTTTTTGAGGTTTCCTAGCTCCAATAAATGACAAATTAATATTCATTACGGAAATAATTTTTATATTTTTATTTGCTGTCCGATTTTGTAATCGATTATTCTATGTTGGTTTTCACTACCGTTACATTTAATAACAGGAAACGTTATCAAAAACGAGTTTTATATGCCCGTTTGGAGAAACCAACATATGTGTTTGAAGGTTAAACAGAAGAAAAATAATGGAAACGAGAACTTACTTAAGTTCCATCATCCAAATTTAGTATTTTGAAAATAATGCCAGAAAACTTTTTGAGAAAAAAAAACTTCAAATAAAAAAAATATTACAAACAATTAAAACTCTAGCAATCTTAAAGTTTTTGTCGATTTTATATTTTTAACTCCTAGAGCACGTGAAAGCACTCCCAAAACCCCCCTCAATTTTCAGAATTTTTTTTTTCATTATAGCCCAGGAAACTAGGAGTGGACGTGGTTTTGACAATTTGACCAAGTTTTGCACGACTATGGTATGATACAGCTGTATGGTACTGTATCAAATTTGATACCTCTGTACGATTGAGGGTTAACTCCCAGGGGGAAGTGCGTGTATATAGACACACAACTTGTTTTTTCGTCGATTTAAGGCATAAGGAGGTACCGTAGGGCATAATTAGTATTGCTGCTCCCCCTCAACTTTTCGAGAAAATTCGATTGGCGGTGTTTTTTTGCGTAGGTTGGAGATTTCAAATAGCTCTCTAGGGGGCCTGGTGGCCCAAATCAATTTCTGAATAGTCAGATCGACGTAGTTTGACGAGCTCTACAACTTGTCTTTACCAGTTTTGTTTTGAATTATTGCGAATTAATGTGATTTTTTTAAGTGCGTGTTTATTTACACACATTTCACGGGTTCCCAAAAACTCCTTCCCCCTGAGAGTTAACAATGGAACTAAAATCTAGTTATTAGATTTAATGCGATTCTAAAATGAACATTCAAGTGTTGAATTCCACGTACGCAATATTACATTTTAAAATCCAGAAGTGTCTGCACTAAGTGTTTTTTTACATAAACAGAACCTTGATGTTTGATAATGACGTACATATCACGAGGATGTGTGGCGTAATAATAAAGTTATACAGTACTTTGTATTTCTTCATATCAAAATAGTTTTTCCACATGCGTTTCCGCTATCTGCTCAATTTTATGGTAAAGGTTNGTAGGGCATAATTAGTATTGCTGCTCCCCCTCAACTTTTCGAGAAAATTCGATTGGCGGTGTTTTTTTGCGTAGGTTGGAGATTTCAAATAGCTCTCTAGGGGGCCTGGTGGCCCAAATCAATTTCTGAATAGTCAGATCGACGTAGTTTGACGAGCTCTACAACTTGTCTTTACCAGTTTTGTTTTGAATTATTGCGAATTAATGTGATTTTTTTAAGTGCGTGTTTATTTACACACATTTCACGGGTTCCCAAAAACTCCTTCCCCCTGAGAGTTAACAATGGAACTAAAATCTAGTTATTAGATTTAATGCGATTCTAAAATGAACATTCAAGTGTTGAATTCCACGTACGCAATATTACATTTTAAAATCCAGAAGTGTCTGCACTAAGTGTTTTTTTACATAAACAGAACCTTGATGTTTGATAATGACGTACATATCACGAGGATGTGTGGCGTAATAATAAAGTTATACAGTACTTTGTATTTCTTCATATCAAAATAGTTTTTCCACATGCGTTTCCGCTATCTGCTCAATTTTATGGTAAAGGTTTGGCATTGACGAAAAATGGCGTTTTACATCGGGCCCGGACAAACGTCCGGAGATTTTGGTTTAGAATAAACTTTTTATGCGGTGTAATATACCACCTAACCATTTGACTTAACACATTTTTTTCCGAAAAAAGGTGTTAATTCATATCCAAATTGTTAAGTCAAATGCAAACTGTTAAGCCACATGGGTAGTGCGTAGGCGGAAATGCTGGTAAAAAAAAGACAAAAAAAGGACTAAAAAAGTGTTAATTCAACTGCAAACTGTTAAGTCAAATGCAAACTGTTAAGCCAAATGGTGTTAAGTCAGATGGTTAGGTGGTGTGGTAAAATTATTCAGTACTTTGTCATTTTTATAACAAAATAATTTGTCCACATGCGTGTTCAGAGGTTAATTGCAGATTTTATTTGTAAAATATACGTAATACTATTTTTTATCAAGCCCAACACATAGTGGTCTACTTATCTAATCTATATATAAACATATGCAATTTAAATTCCAGTTTTGCAAAATTTCGTTTTTGAATTTGTATATTCCCAGTTTAATTCAGTTCAGTAAACCAAATGTTTCGCGTAAATACGGTATTTAAAATACCAATGTTAAATCATTTTATGCAAGTTTTATTTTGGAATAATATTTGAATAAATAGCTACGGTATTTTTTTTTCTGTTTTAAGTCAAATCAAAAAACATGGACTAGTATGGGTGTCATCTAATTATCGTAGCATTAATTCCATATTTTGGAACCAAAAAATGTTAGAACCGAAAAAAAACATTCCACGCCTTTTTTCGATCACTAGTAGGTTAGTATGACGTACGAAATTTTTTCCTAGGATGAATATTCCAAAATCAGGAAATTGATCAAAAGTAACTTTTCTGAAGTTCATGTATTAATTTCCAACATAGTTTTTTTTCAGTTTATATAGCAGAAAACTCGCTTTCACGGACCAGTTTTAATCGTGCCTCTCCGTATAGGATGGATTATTTATACTTTCGGGTTCCGGTTCTTTTATCGGAATTTTTGACCAAGGCTGCTCTTCACACTTCACCAATATTAGGAAAATAATAAGACCAATGACGCCCACAGCCGAACATATGTACCATAATGGGGTCCATGATGATATCAAATAGGGATCATTTGTTATTATTGCACTAGAATAAATAATTTTTATACGTTAGTATAAACTCAGTCGATATAAATTTTCGAGCCCAGCTCACGACAGCTCATTTTTATTATTAGCGCGACAAGCCAGTTCAGGGCAGCTCATTTTTTCGAACTCGAAAAGCTAGCGCAAGTCAAATATTTTTTTTAATTTCCAAGCCTGCTTAGGCCAGCTCAATTCATTCGTTCTGTTTTAATTATGCCGAGCCCTTGCAGCTGTACACTTTAATATGAATATAGATGATATAATACATTTTCGGACGACACAAGTTTGTAAATAATGCCTTTGAACCCTCCTTAACACAATCTCACCTGGCAATCAGAGGATTGATGAATCCTATGCATGAATATAACGTATCTGTTATACCATGTAAAAATCCGCCCAAGTTTGGAGCCATATCCAATAAAGCAGGTAACGTAGCAGCCGCTTGAAATCCTCAATCCAATATTTAATAAATTATAGCGAACTATGATTCAGGATCATAAAAAACTGAGACGCTCAAAAAATCGTTTTTTTTTTTTATTTTTAGACCCAAACCTCATTGGTTTGCCTCACAAATGAAAAAGATCCAGTCCAATCAGCTTTCACCAATTTTAGGTTTGAACTTGTGCGGGCAAATTATATTAACCCCTGCCCATAATGAAAATTTGGATCAAGTAAATCCTGGATCGAGTAAATTATCGAGTTAATTATTATATCGGCCGTTTGAACCGGTTCGCTCCAGTCCGCAATTCTTTCCAGCCAATGAGCGCCGCTCACGATTTTACATAAAGAAACTATGAGGGGAAATTGGGCAATATAATAATTAATTTTCAAGGATTTACCAAATTTTCATTATGGGCAGGGGTTATACAGATTTTTAATCGTTTTTTATCGTATGGGGAATATATAAAGTGACAAACATTTTTTTGTTCCCCATACTCAGCCCAGGGCCATACAGTATGGGCCATATACAGACTGGGTTTAGTCTCGGAAGTTTTTTATATTCTAATTAGAAACTAGCTTTACTAAACAGAACTTCAAATACAATTGTTTCTATTTCCAAAATGTTGGGAAATCCATCTATTATTATTTAAGATCTGCTTTCTCTAATTTTTATTTCATTCATAATGAGTTGGTAAATTATTTTCAAATTTTTAAAGGAAAACCTTGAGTTCCATATGCTGCGCAAAGAAGGATTACCACCAGTGTTGAATTGCACTTGGCTGGTGATATAAAACATAAAATGACAATTGGAGGGATTGTTGCCATAGAAAAAGCGACTTTTCGGACAAATGTCCGGCTAANAGGTGTTAATTCAAATGCAAATTGTTAAGTCAAATGCAAACTGTTAAGCCACATGGATAGTGCGTAGGTTAAAACCCTAGAAAACTTGAAACAAAAAAAAGTGTTAACTCAAATGCAAATAGGCTTTTTCTCTAGATTTAAATTCCAAATTGACGAATAAAATGAGAAAATGCTATACAAAAATGATATAAATTAATATAATGAACGAAAAAATCTAAAAAATCGTTATACACCACCTAACCATGTGACTTAACACATTTTTCCCGGAAAAAGGTATTAATTCATGTGCAAATTGTTAAGTCAAATGCAAACTGTTAAGCCACATGGGTAGTGCGTAGGCGGAAATGCTGCAAAAAAAGACAAAAAAAAAAGACAAAAAAAAGGACAAAAAAGTGTTAATTCAACTGAAAACTGTTAAGTCAAATGGTGTTAAGTCGGATGGTTAGGTGGTGTATTACAAAATCAGGAACATGATAAAAAAGTAACTTCACTTTTCTGAAGTTCAAATTTATTTTCAAAATAGTTTTTTAGAAACAAGTTTTAATCGTGCCTCTCGGTGAAGGATGGATTATTTATACTTTGGGGTTCCGGTTCTTTTATTTGAATTTTTGACCAAGGCTGTTCTTCACACTTCACCAATATTAGGAAAATAATTAGACCAGTTACGCCCACAGCCGAACATATGTACCATAAGGGGGTCCACGATGATATCGAATAGGGATCATTCGTTATTATCGCACTAGAATAAATAATTTTTATACGTTATTACAAACTCAGTCGAAGTAAATTGAAATAGTGAAAAAACAAATTTTTAATGCCTGGTGCGATTTAGGACAGCTGATTTTAATTTTCGAGCCCGACAGGAAAGTTTTAAAGGAGTGGGGTACTGGTCGCGAAAAAAACCTGTTTATGAGTACTTTCGCGACCACACCATTTCGTCGCGAATCGTTGTTCAAAATATGGTTTCGCGACCACAAGGTCGCGTATCGTTGTTCAAAGTATGGTTTCGCGACCAAATGGTGTGGTCGCGAAAGTACTCATAAATGAGAATTTTTGCGACCACAAATGGTCGCTAAAGTACCCTTCACCGTTTTAAACTAATAGAGCCGCACTTTTTTGAGCTGGAGAGCCCAGCTCATGACAGCTATTTTTTTATTATTAGCGCGACAAGCCAGTTCAGGGCAGCCCATTTTTTTCGAGCTCAAAAAGCCAGCGCAAGACAAATATTTTTTTTTAATTTCGAACTTGACAAGCCAGCTTCGGCCAGCTCCATTTATTTGGTTCGTTTGAATAATTTATGCCGCGCCCTGACAGCTACACTTCAATATAGATGATAGAATACATTTTCGGACGAGACAAGTTTCTGGGCAATGCCTTTGGCCCCTCCTTAACAAAATCTCACCTGGCAATAAGAGGATTGATAAACCCTATGCATGAATATAACGTATCTGTTATACCATGTAAAAATCCGCCCAAGTTTGGAGCCATATCCAATAAAGCAGGTAACGTAGCAGCCGCTTGAAATCCTTAATTCAATACGTATTTGATAAATTATAACGAATTAGAATTCAGGATAATGAAAAAACTGAGACGCTCAAAAATCACTTTTTTTATTTTAGACCCAAACCTTTGAAGAAAAAAAAATAAGAATTGGACAAGTCAAATTTTCGAAAAAAAACTATTTTGGCCATTGTACTCAAAAAGTAGAATATAGGGACCGAGGTCAGTTTTGCGCCAAGTTCAACGGGTCACGTGATAAATTAGGATAAAGGCATGGTTTTTGGCCAAATGGCATGGTTTCTGGAAGGCCTACCGTAGGCCGCCTACGGTGACAATTTTCATGCGAATTTGAGATTTTCTTATGATTACCTCAAAAAATTATTTAACCCCTAGATATCGTGTTTTTCGTTTGGCAAAAAACCATGCCTGTATCCTAATTTATCACGTGACCCGTTGAACTTGGCGCAAAACTGACCTCGGTCCCTATATTCTACTTTTTGATTTTGAGTACAATGGCCAAAGCAGTTTTTTCGAAAATTTGATTTGTCCAATTCTTATATTTTTTCTTCTTATTGTTTCTCCGAAAAAATTTTCACTCCTGATGAATGTGGTACAAATTGTACCGTACAATTTTCAAATTTAAAAGGAAAACCTTGAGTTCCATATGCTGCGCAAAGAAGGATTACCACCAGTGTTGAATTGCACTTGGCTGGTGATATAAAACATAAAATGACAATTGGAGGGATTGTTGCCATAGAAAAAGCGACTTTTCGGACAAATGTCCGGCTAAATCTTNAATGACAACAATAAATTGACAGATAAATGGTAATCCGCTGTACAAAGGTCATTTATTTTGTGTTGTGGATTTTAAACAATGTTTGGGGCTAGACACATCTAATACGAAGACGAATTCCTGTACATTCTTTGGTCTAATTAACATCATTTTCCGCGGAGTTCGGTCACCACGTCATTTAAGACGCTCAACCAATTTATTTTACATTCGCAATTTTAGTCCTATTGCTTCTGTATTTTGCAATACAACGTTAACAAAACGTAAACAGAAGGGTAATAGAACGTTAACCGAACGTTAACTTACAGGGAGAAGGAGTTTTTGAGAACCCGTAGGGGGAAAATGTATGTAAATAAACACGCACTTCAAAAATTCACAATTATTCGCAATAATTCAAAAAAAAAACTGGTAAAGCCAAGTTGTAGAGCTTGTCAAACTAAGTCCATCTGACTATTCAGAAATTGATTTGGGCCACAAGGGCCCCCTAGAGAGCTGTTTGAAATCTCCAAGCTACGCAAAAAAAACACCGTCAATCGAATTTTCTCGCAAAATTGAGAGGGGGGTCACCAATACCTGTTTTGCCCTACGGGGCCTCCATATGCCTTAAATCGACGAAAAAAACAAGTTGCGTGTTTATTTACACGCACTTCCCCCTGGGAGTTAACAGAACGTTAAGAGAACGTTAACAGAACGTTAACAGAACGTTAACAGAACGTTAACAGAACGTTAACAGAACGTTAACAGAACGTTAACACAACGTTAACAGAATGTTATTAGAACCAAAATTGGTATTTGATCGGTTAACGAAAATATATTTGCAGAAAGTTATAGAAATAGACCGTTTCTTAAAATTCCATCGGACAATAAATTAGAGTCCAAAACTTCTTTTAAGTATTTAGGCAGCATTGCAATAAAAGTAAAATCTATCATACCAACTCCATCACTGGTTATACGATTTTCTAGAGGTGTATTTTGTTTTCGCGAACCATAAAGCATTACTGACTACAGTTGAGGACACCAGAACGTGACACACGACAACGTGACAAAAATCAACGTGATACTTTTGACAAACGATCGTCATTTACGAGAACGTGACAGATTTTTGAAAAAAGTGGACGAAATACGCACCTTTTTCGGAAATTTTGTGACAACGTGACACGTTTGAAGATATGTCAAAGGTAACAAAATCACGATAACGTGACAGTTTTTGGAAAGTGGAAGTGTCACGTTCTCGTGTCTAGAATTGTATTCAATTAACTTTGAGAAAGAGTTAATTAATACTTTGACTTGGGTGAACTAGAGGGCTGAATAACGTTTTTATTGACAACTTCTTCGGAATACTGCGGTGCTTTTCAGGTCAGGCACTCTTAAAACACTTTTTTTTATCGTTTAACCATTCCTGAAATTGCCGTGTAAAGCACGCCAAAAAATGGCGGCGACGTGAATATTTTTCGAACTGGAATACTCGATAACGAAACTTTTGGAGAGGAGGTTTGTCCGTACTCGATTAATTCGCGCTCTTCCCTTATACATAACGTTAAAAATGAGTTTTATGAAATATTATAAATAACTTCTTTGTACTTTTCTCCATTTTTTTTTTGACACAAAACATTATTGAAACAAAAATCTTTCGAAATAATTAGTGATACTGATGTTTAGTAATTTTTTGACGAGATAATTCTGATATTTAACTCCCAGGGGGACATTGGTGCAAATTATATGCCACTTGGGAGGAGTTGGGAGGGAAAAAAACCCGTTTATGAGTACTTTAACGACCACACCTTTTGGTCGCGAATCGTTGTTCAAAATATGGTTTCGCGACCAAATGGTGTGGTCACGAAAATACTCATAAATGGGTTTTTTCGCGATCATAAATGGTCGCGAAACTACCCTTCACCACTTGAGACCCTTGGGAGTTAAGATGTCGAAAGTTCATTTCAAACAGTAAACTTGAAATCCAAGACATTTCAGATGGAAAGTTTCGAAAATAAAAGACCCACACGATTGATATAATAATTCCTGCCAGACTAAAAATATAAAAAGACCATTCCCAACCAAGGTCTTGACAAATTAAACCGGTTAAAGCGTTCCCAAAAGCATTTCCCAATAATGCAACCATTTGTGTTATTCCCAGAAGAATGGTTCGCTCATCGACTGGTGCCCAGCGGCCCCATAAGGACGTTTGAGCGGTGAAAACACCCCCTTGTACTAAGCCTTAGTTACGAGGGTCCTTAAAAATACGTAGTCTCTAAAATTTATAAAAAACCGAAAATATCTTATAAAGACCCTTTCTTGAAGAACTCGAACAGCCACAACATATCCAAATCCATGATAAGCAGCAACCGGGTACAAAAGACCACAAACTGATGAAGCAAATAAAGAAAAAAATATTAAATACCGTGCACCAATCATATCGGCCAAAAGGCTGTAATAAGGTTTTTCGTCATAAGGTTATCTAATCATGAATTCGGTCTCCAATTAACTACATATAGATAAAAGGAATTACCTCATCATTGCTTCACGGCGCTGTTCTGTTCTGTTTATGATTGGTTAGATGGGACTATATGTAATTATATGTAATAGTGCAGTAGTAGATGGGACTGTATGTAATAGTGCAGTACACTACATTAGGGCTTAACATACAGGGTGAGGTAATATAGATGCTCAGCCGTTTTTTGGTGACTTATATTCGCTCAGCGCACTCGCGAACCAAAAACGGCTTAGAATCTATATTACATCACCCTGTATAAAGTTATGCATTAGGGAAACTATTTTCTCAAAAAATTGAAACCTAACAGCACGGGCGGGAAAATGGGAAACATAACGGGGTGAAACATAACGGCGCACCCTATGAATTATAAATTGAGAGATATCTCTCGAACCAAACTTTGAACCAAATTTTAAATTGACCAAAAGTTAACGGATTTTTAAATGTAAACCTTTTCCCAAAGGGCCACACCGTTAGAGCATAGCCATAATAAAAACACCCAAACAACAATTCTTGCTGTTCTTCTGTCCACTGAAATTTTTTCGATTCTTTACCGTTGACATTCAACTAGCGGTATTTTTTAAAAGATGATTTTGCAAATACATATTTCTGAGAGAAACTGTTATAACGCGTGCTGCCACATTTATTTCTACAAATGTGAAAACACTGTACGTACAAAATTTATCTAGGAATATAGTCTTTAACTACATTCCGGACACCTTTTAATTCTTGCGTTTTAACAAACGATGTCAAAAATAAGCACATGATTAATTGTTTCAAAAAATCATCCCGAATGAGCGCATTTTGTCCCAAAAGGGTGTATTAAAGCGTCCATAATTTATTTCGGGTGTCTGGACCATTTTTTCTTAATTTGATCGTAAGTTCTACGGATAACATGTAAGTCATATAAAAAAAAATAAAATTGCTTGTCAAAAAAAAAACTACCGCTGAGTAGTTGAAAAATGTTCATGAAATGTATGGGAACTATTTTGGGAGCATGAGCTGTTTTGGTAGACTGTCCCATTTATTGGTTCGACCATATCTTTTAAAATGAATGGAGTTTATTATCTAAGCATAATGTTTTCTGAAATCAATTAACCTAATCGAAATACAGTCTTTAGTTTCATAATGGACACGTCCATAACGGCTGTTCATCCCGTAACTTATGAGCCACAAAAACCGACGACGAAAAACTGCTCGTCGGGCCATACGGTTTGGCCGTAAGGAGTATAAAGCTTTCAAAAACTACTATCTTAACAGTCATGCGAATATTGGGTAGCTAGCTACCCATTTTCACTCAATTTCTACATAAAAAGAGAACGGCTTGTGATTTTATTTTTAGAAAAAAATTTTTTAGAACATTTTTTTACGTTTGGGTCCGTGGAGGACGAGGGTTAAGGTTGAAAATCACCCCAGTAAGAGAAGAAGAACATGGCTTCAAAATAAAATAACAATCAAAAAAATCCGTTCATTGTTTGGCGCGCTAGAGCAAATTGGGTAGCTAGCTACCCCAGATGCGCATGGCTGTTATAGTAAACTCGATACGCATACGACTGTTAATATATTTTTTTCTTTTTTTCTAAATCAAAGCTAAAATTATGCAAAAAAAATGTTAAAAAAAACTCGCACACTTTCCTAGGATCGCCACAGATAACGCAAATCGAATCATGAATGTCGTAATATTGACCAAAAGTAACAGAACAAAAATTTTATACCGTTCCATTTCTGAGGCAAATCTCGAAGAGATCTCGTTTCTTGTTTTTTTCTTTTCTTTTATTTTATTGATAATTATGACACCTTTTTGTCACAAACTACGGTCATAGTGCAAACATTCATATCAAAAATATGAAATTATTAAGAAGTGCTACTTATTAAGACAATAACCCCTGCACTGTTATGTTAGCACTCGTTATCTTGCAGATCTTGCCAATTGTCCAAAAATACTTATACTTATGTTTTAAGCATTGCGCTGTTATCTGGCATATTTTCTTGCTCGTTATGCGATTTTTTTTTCGAAGTTCCAAAATAACGGTGCAGTGTACTCAGAAATAGAATGAGGCGAGAATAAAATGAAAAATGGATTTTTTAACGGGTTTGATAATCAATTGAATAGTTTATTCAACGTGCAGGAAGAATATTACTGAGTCATGTACACCGGGTGTGCCGTTATGTTTCACTTTTTCCCGCCGTGCTATTATGCTCACTTTTTTGAGAGAATTTTCCCCCTAATTCATTTATTTATATGTTAAGCCCTACCCCGTTATGTTTCACATTATCCCGCTCGGGCCATTATGTTTCACTGTTTTCCGATTTTTTTTTGTGAAACACGGCGCACCCTGTCTATAAAACCCTGAAATAACCCCACAAAATGATACTGCTATGACAAATATGATTTTATGATTTCCACAATCAATTTTAAAAGAAAATATCTACAAAGTTTATTGTGAAGAAATCTTTGTACAACCAATTACAGTAAGCAGTTTAATACTACAATTTGCTTCAGTTTTCGATAAAATGAATAATTTTGAAAACCAGTTCTTCTAGTGACGGTACCATTTGCGTAGCTGAATATTATAAAAGGTTATTTGATTGGCTTTGACTTCGTAAATCGGTTTAGGTGAGAATCAAGAATTTGTAGAAATTATATGGGATTTAGCGAAAAAATCTTATCAATTCGGATAGGGGCCTTAACATAGGGGCCCTAATATAGGGGCCCTATCATAAGTCCTGTAAGAAGAAAATAGAAAGTGAGAACGCAAGGTAAAAACGTAATTAATATGTTGAAAGTGGAATCTGGAACCAAACCTGGTATGAAACATACACCTGCTATAAAGCATCTTCTTGGTACTCTTAAAAGTTGGCGAAAAAAAAACTTACCTCATTCAATCCCAGCTCGAACAGGTAAGGCTAACATCCTTTCGTTCGCTTGACTATAATTCGGATATAACATTATTCAAATATTTCCTGAGAAATATCTGTTTATGGTCCATAAATTATGGAGCAATATATATATATACGGTGCGGGCNTATAAAGACCCTTTCTTGAAGAACTCGAACAGCCACAACATATCCAAATCCATGATAAGCAGCAACCGGGTACAAAAGACCACAAACTGATGAAGCAAATAAAGAAAAAAATATTAAATACCGTGCACCAATCATATCGGCCAAAAGGCTGTAATAAGGTTTTTGTGTCATAAGGTCATCTAATCATGAATTCGGTCCTCAATTAACAATTTGTATTGATATTCTAAATTGAAAGATATCTCTCGAACCATTTTGAAACAAAATTTCAAATTGGCCAAAAGTTACCGGATTTTTCAATTTAAACCTTCTCCCAAAGGGCCACACCGTTAGAGCATAACCATAATAGAAACACCCAAACAGCAATTCTTGCTGTTCTTCTGTCCACTGAAATTTTTTCGATTCTTTACCGTTGACATTAAACTAGCGGTAGTTTTTAAAAGATGATCCTGACAATACATGTTTCGGAGAGAAACAAGTGTTATAACGCTATCACGTTTATTTCGACAAATGTGATAACATACCATGGAGACTCTCAGACTGTGAGGTTTTGAGAAATTTTTCTATGATTTGTAACGCTATATTGACGTCAGCTTCACAGTCTGAGCGTCCCCATACCGTATGTCAGATACCGTGTGCCATACGTAGGGGGGATTCCTAAATTGCCAACCTATAGAAGTAATAGTCGCGCAGTTCTGAAAATTGGCGTACCTTTGGCCATGAGCATTTTAAGGTCACAAACAAAATTTTGTCTTCTTCGGCCTCAACCGCTTCGAGATATGACCCATACGGAACGTAAAAAATTTATCTACGAAAATAGTCTTGAACCACCGGTACATTCCTGACACTTTTTTTTATTCCTGCGCAGCACTGTTCGCTAATTATTTTTTTGAAATTTGTATGGCGCAATTTTTCCAAACGATGTCAAAAATAGGCACAAGATTAATTTTTCCAAAAAATCATCCTTAATGAGCGCATTTTTGCCCAAAAAAAGTGTATCGCAGTGATGTTCAAACGCGAAAAAAATAAGTAATGTTACCGCTTTTTGGTAACGTTACTAGAAAGCGCGTCCGAGGCCTATGTGGCCTGTAATTGGTCCTTTTTTGAGCTAGATCCTTCTTTGAGCTTTAGAATTTAGAGCATTCCACTTTTCGAGCTGCATTGAGCTATAAAAAGGACCAATGACAGGCCACGTCGGCCTCGCTTTCAAGTAACGTTACCAAAAAGTAGTAACAATATTTATTTTTTCGAGTTTGAAAATCACTGCGATATTAACGCGTCTATAATTTATTTCGAGTGGCCAAGTCTGGACCATTTTTTCTTAATTTGATCATAAATTCTACGGATAACATGTATATCATATAAAAAAATAAAATTGCTTGTCAAAAAAAAAACTACCGCTGAGTAGTTGAGAATTGTTCATGAAATGTATGGGAACTATTTTGAGAGCATGAGCTGTTTTGGTAGACTGTCCCGTTTATTGGTTCGACCATATCTTTTAAAATGAATGGAGTTCATTATCTAAGCATAATGTTTTCTGAAATCAATTAACTTAATCGAAATACAGTCCTTAGTTTCATAATGGACACGTCCATAACGGCCGTTCATCCCGTAACTTATGAGCCATAAAAGCTGACGACGAAAAACGGCTCGTATGGGCCATACGGTTTGGTCGTAAGGAGTATAATTTATACTGTATAAAGCTTTCAGCAACTACTATCTTAACTCCCAGGGGTAAGTGTGTGTATATAGACACACAACGTGTTTTTCCCGTCGATTTAACGCATATGGAGGCCCCGTAGGGCAAAACGGGTATTGCTGACCCCCCTCAACTTTTCGAAAAAATTACATTGACGGTATTTTTGTTTTGCGTAGGTTGGAGATTTCAAACAGCTCTCTAGGGGGCCCTGGTGGCCCAAATCAATTTCTCAATAGTCAGATCGATGTAGTTTGACAAGCTCTACAACTTGGCTTTACCAGTTTTTTTGAATTATTGTGAACTATTGGGAATTTTCCCCCTACATTTTCCCAAAAACTCCTTCCCCTGAGAGTTAATATTTTTTTTCTTTCTAAATCAAAGCTAAAAATTATGTAAAAAAAAGTGTTAAAAAAACTCGCACACTTTCCTAGGATCGCCACAGATAACGCAAATCGAATCATAAACGTCGTAATATTGACCAAAAGTAACAGAACAAAAATTTTATACCGTTCCATTTCTGGGGCAAATCTTGAAGAGATCTCGTTTCTCGTGTTTTCTTTTATTTTATTGATAATTATGACACCTTTTTGTCACAAACTACGGTCATAGTGCAAACATTCATATCAAAAAAATAATAAGAAAAAAAAATAAGAAGTGCTACTTATTCAAACAATAACCCCTGCACTGTTAGAGAGAAAAAAATAAGGAATGCCGACCTCAGAAAATCGGAAAAAACTGTTATGACCATTGTACTCAGAATCAAAAAGAAGATTATAGGGGCCAAGGTCAGTTTTGCGCCAAGTTCAACGGATCACGTGATAAATTAGTCATAAAGCCTTTTTTCAATTTTCTGAGGTCGGCACCCTTATTTTTTTTTCTCTCTTATGTCATCACTCCAAATAACGGCGTAGTGGTATAATACTCATCGTACTCAGAAATAGAATGAGGCGAGAATAAAATGAAAATTGTATTTTTAAGGGTTGGACCATTCAACGTGCCAGAAGAATATTACTGAGTCATGTATAAAAGCCCGAAATAACCCCCGCAAAATCATACTGCTATGATTTCAAGATTTCGACCCTTCATACTGCATCAAGTTTGTAACAGATCAATTTTAAAAGAAAATATATACAAAGTTTATTGTCAAGAAATCTTTGTACAACCAATTACAGTAAGTAGTATAATACTACAGTTTGCTTCAGTTTTCAATAAAATGAATAATTTTGAAAACCAGTTCTTCTAGTGATTGCACGATTTGCGTAGCTGAATGTTATAAAAAAAGTTATTTGATTTGTCATGACTTCGTAAATTGGTTTAGTCTCAGAATCCAGAATTTGGAGAAATTATACGGAATTTAGCGGAAAAATCTTATCAGTTCGGCTAGGGCCTGTGAGAAGAAAATAGAGAGTAAGAACGTAAGGTAAAAACGTAATTAATATATGTTCAAAGTGGAATCTGGAACCAGCTGGTATGAATCAGATACCTGCTATGAAACATCTTCTTGGTACTCTTAAGGAGGGGTCCGTCGTGTTGTTTACAGACTTAACGTTTGGAAAAAGGGCTGTTTTAGCACTTTATACTGAAGCGATTTGATTGTTTTCCCGCTGTATCAATAAAGCACAGCTTCCGGCATCTAATGGGATTATTTTTGGGTGACATACTTTTCAGTACCGATTGCGTAATTGGACTTGAACTTGCCAAAAAAGCAAACTTGACGCTTGAATTCAGCCAACCCTAGAAGTGCTATAAATTTTCTGTTTTTGGTGAAATGTTTGGAATAATAAAGCGCAAAAAATGACCTAGCCTTAGAACGGAAAATATTTGGAAAAACCTTTAAAAATGGTTAAAAATCGGGAAATCATCGACCTTTGCAACCTTGAAAATTCATGAAAGAAAAAATATATCGAAAAAAGGCTAGGTCATTTTCAGCATTATTATTTGCGTCAAATTATGCCACAATAATAATATTAATCGCATTAATATAGTTGAAGTTATTCGAACGTCTTTAAAATGTGGACTGATAAAATTGAAACTTTAGGGACAAAAAGCGTGTGATGCGTTGTTATTATAGTCAAAATTTTCAACCAAATTACGTTTAACTATTTTTTGGAGCATTGTAGACTACCATTCTGTACAAATTAAAGCTTGAAAAATATCTGAACCCTAAGTATTTTTCAAAAATTGTATGACCATTTTTATTAATTTCAATTTTGGTCAGAATTTTGAAAGCTAGAAATTTCTAGAACGCAGTAGCCAAATGAACTTGATCATGGTTTATAATATTAACTAACACCTTGAACTGTTGTAAAAACAGAAAATTTAAGACACAAATACACTTTACCAATTATTAGGTTGAGTTTGTACACAACATGACGGACCCCTCCTTAAACGTTGGCGAAAAAAAACTTACCTCATTCAATCCCAGCTCGAACAGGTAAGGCTAACATCCTTTCGTTCGCTTGACTATAATTCGGATATAACATTATTCAAATATTTGCTGAGAAATATCTGTTTATGGTCCATAAATTATGGAGCAATAAATACGGTGCGGGCCGACCGTGCGGCTTGACGAAAATATATTGCAAAGTATACTCCACCTTTTAATGAAAGTAATGATTATTTCTGAAAATGTTTATACCTAAAATATCAACACATGTACTGTAAAAAAATAATTCATGCAGATTTTTTATTAATCATATTTTTTGTATGAATAAAGTTAAATATTGTAATATATAAAAAAAATGCATGCAGTTCGTCAAACAAATTTGTGGTAAATTTGTGAGATAGATGCTTAAAAAGCGAAAAAATAATGTCATATCCAACAATTAGTCCCATAGAGCATTGTAGCGCTCGTTCGCGCAGGGCTGTAGTAATTCTAAAATGACGTAATTTCATATTATCAAGATTGTTTTTTTATGAATAAATATTCATAACCCGAATTAGGTTTTGAGATAATCTTATAATTTATAACCTTTTAATTCAACCTTATTTTAGAATTTTAAAATTTACTTTAATATATTATTTTAATATCTATTTTAATATCTATTTTAATATTTATTTTAATATTTATTTTAATATTTTTTAAAATATTTAT
>SCLG01000702.1:37686-49907 GCA_004367875.1 Oikopleura albicans
ACCGTGTGTCAATGTCCAGATTGGAGGAGTTTACACAATTTCCCTATCATTTTTGCATGCCGACACACGGTAAAAATTTCGGAGCTTGTTCCAATGAACTAAACGTTATATAATTTTCATACCCAGCTTATCTTGCAACAAGTCGGTAAATTCATAAATTAACCGGATAGCATAAAAAGGCGCCCAACAACAAAAAACTATGAGAAATGTTAATTTAATTGATAAAATGTTAATTTTAATGATAAAACAAAATAAAAGTAAAAAAAAAGTTAGTCGACCCGTAATGCGATTTTCATAAACATTACAAAAGTGTCGGCCACCTAATTTTCATACCCAGCTTAGGTTGTAACAAGTCGGTAAATTCAAAAATTAACCGGATAGCATAAAAAGGCACCCAACAACAAAAAACTATGAGAACAAAGTAATGTTAATTTGTATGATAAAACAAAATAAGGGTAAAAACATATATTTCTTACAAGCAGCCACAGTGATAGTTAGTCGACCCGCAATGCGATTTTCATAAACATTTCCGCCTTGCAGATTCGCGTCTATAATCCCGGATGTANAGATGGAAGGATGCCGAAAATCTCGAATTAACCTCGAGGGCAAATTAAGGCCTCTTAAAATTAATTTATCCACGCTAATTAATAATCTTGAAATTCTTCTAAAAGAATTCTTAAAAGAAGGGGGAAAATGTGTGTAAATAAACACGCACTTGAAAAATTCACAATAATTCGCAATAATCTGAAAAAACTGGTTGTAGAGCCCAGTTGTAGCCAAGTTGTAGAGCTCGTCAAACTACGTCGATCTGACTATTCAGAAATTGATTTGGGCCACCAGTGTCCCCTAGAGAGCTATTTGAAATCTGCAACCTACGCAAAAAACACCGTCAATCGAATTTTCTCGAAAAGTTGAGGGGGGTCAGCAATACCCGTTTTGCCTTAAATCGACGAAAAAACAAGTTGCGTGTCTATTTACATGCACTTCCCCCTGGGAGTTAAATATTGACCAAAAAAGCTTTGATTTAGAAAAACTTTTAGACTAGGCAAAATTTTGATAAAATTATTTAGATTGATTCGTTACCATGAGCTTCATCTGTGCTAAGTTGATCTTCCATTTGCCAACATGTACTATTTTTTTGTGTATAACCACTTGTTTTTAGCCAATTTGTGATATTTATACCTTTAGCAAAGTACATATTGCAATGACTTCGCGTCACCGTGTTATTTATTATCTCATCTTGAACTGGACAATAGGTTAGAAAATTCAATGTTTTCGGAAAAATTGCAAATTTGAGCCTTGTCAGATAATCAAGTAATTTCATCCCGTATTGGGTGGATTAGTTGTCGAAGCATAGTTTTTTTTATAATATAAATGTATACATGTTTTAATGACATGTATATGTCTGAGGTATATTTGCGCAGAACAACAAACATATATGAATATGTTTGTCAAAAGAAAGATTAAAAGGTCAAAATGAACTCATAGGCTGCAAATTTACTCTCGGAGAAAAATAATGAAACTGACCGTATGGGGACTCTCAGACTGTAAGGCTTTACGCAATTTTCCTTTGATTTGTAACGCTAACTTGACGTCACCGTTGTAGTCTGAGCGTCCCCATACGGTACAGTCCTTAGTTCTTTTTGGAACGATTGCTCCTTTTCTGGACGCTTTTTCGGCCAAAATGGGCCCATTCTAATAAAAAATGATCTTTTTTGTGACGATGCTCCTTTTCGGACGGTATTTTTGGAAGCCGAAAACGTCCCAAAAAGGAGTAAGGACTGTATATCAATCATACTTTGGCCCAAACATCTGAATACAGTACCGGATCCCTTATGGCCCATAAGTTATGGGCCACCATGAAGGCTTCTAAAATGCGGCACATAAGGGATCCCCGGCCCATAAGGGAGCGGCCCATTAGGGATCCAGGACTGTATTGAAAATTGATGCGTTTGAATTATTGTTTTCTTAACCCAAAACTTCGGCAAAAAATATAATTGGTGACGATATACCCAAAAGTAAAAACCATATACAAGCAGCAATCCAATTTTTTGTTCTATTTTGATATGTGGTATTTACGACCCGTCTAAGAGGGTTACATTATGGCGAAACAAAGAAAAAACACTTTACAATCCAATATGTGGACAAATGAAGCACTTAAAATTTTTTAATTTGGGAAGTAAAATTGACCCTATAAAATTGTTTTGCAATAATTTCTCGCAATAATTGTATCGCCATTAGAGTGCCTCCCCCGTCTATGTGGATTTATCGCAATGCTACAACGATCCATTGCCATTGCAGCTATAAAGTAAACCGCCGTCGTCTAAAATATTGATTTCCCACTTTTGATAGTAAAGTAAGAAAAACCTTCCGGGTGTCCAAGTTAAGTGTTGGAAAATAAAGTACGAGTTAAAACCGGGTATTTACACAGATATGTACACAGGGTGCGGAGTTAACATGTAGTCTAGAATTAAAAAAACCGTCTGTTAACCCCCAACCAAAAAACAAGGACGTTTGTCCTTTTCCATCAAATAGACGTATTTTTTCTGTTGTTCGGCTTTCTTAAGTGGATTGACAGTAAAATCCAACATAGAAAAAGCCATTGTGAATCCGTACAACGCAAAAAAAAAATAAATGTTATTTTTTAATCACGAGTAATCAATGATTAATTCAACTTGGTAAACGCCCAAAAACAGGTTTTTTTGCAATTAATGCGTTAAAACCTCATTTTTTTGAAATATCTTTTTTCTAAATATGTTAAATAGCAAAATTCTGACATAATGAACAAAAAAATTAACCACGTACATCTTGCGGTTAACCGTTTGTGAACCCGGTTAATCATTATGTTTTTGTGGTCAAATCGACCAAAAAGTGTCCAAGGGTGGTCGGAGAGCTTCCGAAAGTATGCTCATCCGATTCAGGACCATCGATTTGCCTACAGTGCAAATTACGAAGTATCAGCGAAGGATCAGCGAAGAGAAAATACAAAAAAAGGACAAACGTCCTTGTTTTTGGTTGGGGTACTGCTGGCTATTTTTGGTTGGGGGTTAACAGCTCCATGCGTAGTCGTTAAACATGGCTAAAAAACCTTTTTGAAAAACCTTTGGGCTAAAACCTGTCTCTTAACGGCGCACCCTATCTATAACATATAACATCATCACCGTTTAAATTCAAAACAGACTCTTTTGACTCTTTTATTGTTATCTTTTTTTTTGAAAAATCATAATACTTGACGCTGATTGGCTCAATTCTCTTATCGGCCGATTCCGCTCAGTTGTTTTTTATCACTAGAGCTCACTATAGAGAAAAAACTGTTCGAATTTAAAGAGCGAGAATGTTATATAATGTAAACCAACATATTCCAAATAACTATTGTAAGCGTAACACTTTATAGTCTCGCGCTGCCAATTTTGATTGGCCGCGTTATCGTAACAACGCGGAAAACAAATAAGAATTTCTTCCTTTTTTCTTACGCTTACAATTAGGTTGGACGCGCCGCAATTAATAAATGAACAATATTTGTTCAGTTGCTTAGAAATAAGATTCAGATACTGCGTTCAAAGGTTAACAATCAGTTTCGTTGGATTTATGGGGACACCCTACCTGATATGCGTTGTCAATTGATGTGACCATTTTACAAGCAAGGGAACCGAATCGCCACCCCCGGTTATGAATCAGAGGCATAATTTCAACAAACGGAACACATAAGAGGTATAACTGGTCAGCGATTGAGAGATGGAGCGGGATTCAGGAGATAAAATAAAAAAATAAATAAAACTGTACCCCAAAACGGTAGCAGGGTTGATCAGAGCAAAGGTCGGCACTCGGGTTACCCGACTCGGTATACAGTATTATACAAATTCAGTAAAAATGAAAAAAGTCGGGTAATACCCGTGATTACCCGCGGGTCGGGTACGGTACCCAACCGTAAGCAAAATTTTTGTTCGGGTATTAGTAATAATACCGTATTACCCGATTTTTCTACCCAAATTTTACCCGTGCTCGGGTATTACCCGATTTTTTTACCCGACCTCCTTTCTGGGCCCGTAAGAAAAAAATGGAATGTGCCGACCTCTGGATCAGAGAAACTGTTTTTCAAAAAAAAAAGTATTTTTACAGAATTTCACGGGAAAATCCACAAATCAACCGCGGTGTAGGGAAAGTCAAAATTACAAAATCAACGCAAATTCGAGGCTGAAATTTGAAAACTTTAGAAATTATAACCGGTCGGTTAAACTTCATAAACCGTCCGGTTGAATATTTTTCACTGCCTGGTTTGTTGAAATTATTCGAAAAATTTTTTGCTTATAATTGAGCAAAAACATATTCTCGGCCAATAACAACCGCGTTTAGTTAACTGAACATTATCGCGGAGTGCGTGACGCACTGTGCGTACTAGATTCCTTGCTTAAACATTTTTTTTTTTTTTGAAAATATATTTATTTTATCCGAACCAAATATATATCTGTACTAAAACTGCGGCTTCTACGATTATTTATTGCAATAAGTAGTACAATCGAATTCCCGAAAATACCCAAAATAAATATGATTGAGTGTAAAATAGCCATTGTTGTGCCCGAATCATTGTCATCGCCAGAATCGTCAATATCATTTTGTGCGGTCGTTACCTCTGTAATATCTTAATGACTCCTTCAACACAATTTTTCGTCAAAAATAAGTTTGAAATAAAAAATACCCCATAGACTCGGGAGCAACCCAACCTAACCCGCAGTCCGCACTCAAACTCAGCGCAGCAGTAACTCCCACACAAGGCATCGAAATTAATAACCCGGTAATTGTTCTCACTAAGGACCTTAGTCTAAGGTGTATCGTGCTGCCAATTTTGATTGGCCTCGTTACCATAGCAACCCGAAAAAACAAATAACAATTTCTTCCTATTTTACGCGGACAAAAAAAAATATTGTTTCATATTCATCTACACTACCTGACGGGTTAGCTAACCAGTAGTTATCTTACCAAGATTGAGTTATCTTACCACTTTTTGTACCAAACCGTATCGAGGTTTCAATTGTTTTACCAAACGGCCTGAGCAGTTATCTTACCAAAGTTGGGGTATATTTTTAAACAAAAAATATTATAGCTCCAAGGGTCACTGATTTTAATGCAAAAATCATAATTACGTCAGGTTACAACACTAAACTCGCATAATGCTGGGTGTGCTTAATAAGGGCCAGTGTGCTTAATAAGGGTCGTTTTTCAAAAATCGTTAACCCACCCTTAATACGCACACTCCCTGTATTATATACATTTAGTATTTTCGATGCTTTTACGTAAGTCTGAAAAAAAAAATNGTGCCTCCCCCGTCTATGTGGATTTATCGCAATGCTACAACGATCCATTGCCATTGCAGCTATAAAGTAAACCGCCGTCGTCTAAAATATTGATTTCCCACTTTTGATAGTAAAGTAAGAAAAACCTTCCGGGTGTCCAAGTTAAGTGTTGGAAAATAAAGTATGAATTAACACAGGGTATTTACACAGGTATATGCACAGGGTGCGGAGTTAACAGGTAGCTTAAAATTAAAAAAAAACTGTCTGTTAACAGCTCCATGCGTAGTCGTTAAACACGGCTGAAAAACCTTTTTGAAAAACCTTTTTGAAAAACCTTTTTGAAAAACCTTTTTGAAAAACCTTTGGGCTAAAACCTGCCTCTTAACGGCGCACCATGTCTATAGCATATAACATTATCACCGTTTAAATTAAAAACAGACTCTTTTATTCTTATTATTATTTTTTTTTTGAAAAATCAAAATACTTGACGATGATTGGCTCGATTCTTTTATCGGCCGATTCCACTCAATTGTTTTTACCACTAGAGCTCTCTATAGAGAAAAACTGTTCGAATTTAAAGAGCGAGAATGTTATACAATGTAAACCAACATATTCCAAATAACTATTGTAAGCGTGACACTTTATTGTCTCGCGCTGCCAATTTTGATTGGCCGCGTTACCATAAAAACGCGGGAAAACAAATAAGAATTTCTTCCTTTTTTCTTTCGCTTACAATTAGGTTGGGAACGCCGCAATTAATAAATGAACAATATTTTTTCAGTTGCTTAAAAATAAGATTCAGATACTGTGTTCAAAGGTTAACAATCAGTTTCGTCGGATTTATGGGGACACCCTACCTGATATGCGTTGTCAATTGATGTGACCATTTTACAAGCAAGGGAACCGAATCGCCACCCCCGGTTATGAATCAGAGGCATAATTTCAACAAACGGAACACATAAGAGGTATAACTGGTCAGCGATTGAGAGATGGAGCGGGATTCAGGAGATAAAATAAAAAAATAAAATAAAACTGTACCCCAAAACGGTAGCAGGGTTGATCAGAGCAGAGGTCGGCACTCGGGTTACCCGACTCGGTATACTGTATACAGTATACAGTATTATACAAATTCAGTAAAAATGAAAAAGTCGGGTGATTACCCGCGGGTCGGGTACGGTTGGGTAGCAAAATTTTTGTTCGGGTATTACCCGATTTTTCTACCCGAATTTTACCCGTGCTCGGGTATTACCCGATTTTTTTACCCGACCTTGTTTCTGGGCTCGGGTATTACCCGACTTTTTTACCCGTTTTTACCCGCGGGTAAAACGGTCGGGTCGGGTAAGAAAAAAATGGAATATGTTTATTTTATCCGAACCAAATATATATCTGTACTAAAACTGCGACTTCTGCGATTATTTATTGCAATGAGCAGTACAATCGAATTCCCAAAAATACCCAAAATAAATATGATTGAGTGTAAAATAGCCATTGTTGTGCCTGAATCATTGTCATCGCCAGAATCGTCAATATCATTTTGTGCGGTCGTTACCTCTGTAATATCTTAATGCCTCGTTCAACACAATGTTTCGTCAAAAATAAATTGTTTCCCATTTTTTTTTTTTTTGAAAATAAGCCGCGAAAAAAATATCCCGAAAGGGACGAAAAGGGGATGTCCCCTTGTTTCATGCTAATAATTAGTTTAACGACCTTAACAGTCATGCGCATATTGGGTAGCTACCTACCCATTTTCACTTTATTTGTTAATAAAAAGAGAACGGATTTGAAATCAAAAAATTTTCATTAAATTGTTTTTACGTTTGGGTCCGTGGAGGACAAGGTTGAAAATCACCCCAGTAAGAAAAGAAGAACAGGGCTTCAAAATAAAATAATAATCAAAAAAATCCGTTCATTGTTTGGCGCGCTGGAGCAAATTGGGTAGCTAGCTACCCCAGATGCGCATGACTGTTATAGTAAACTCGATGAGCATGACTGTTAAAACATCAATATTACGCAATCAATCTATGCGTATTGTTTACACCTTACTTTTACCCAGGAATGAAACCACCTTATTGTGAAAAATAGGTACACCACCTGACGGGCTATCTAAACTTAACAATCGCTAAAAAAGAGGTAATATAACCCAACTGTGGCAAGATAAGTGACCAGGGTTAGAAAATAATTGGAAACTTTGATCCGTTTTGGTTGAAAAGTGGCAAGATAACCCATGCTTGGTAAAATAACTGGTGGCAAGATAACGCGTCAGGTGGTTTTGAGAATCATCTCAGCTTGAAGTTCCAGGATACAATGCTGGAATTCATCTACACTACCTGACGGGTTATCTAACTGGTAGCTATCTTACCAAGATTGCGTTATCTTACCACTTTTTGTACCAAACCTTATCGAGGTTTCCAATTGTTTTACCAAACGGCTTGAGCAGTTATCTTACCAAAATTGGGTTATCTTACCAATTTTTAAGCGTTTATAAAGGTAAGATAACCCGTCAAGTGATGTATATATCCATCGACAATACGTCTGACTTTGTCGATGTTCATATTTTTGTACAATATACATTTAGTATTTTTGATGCTTTTGCTAGTCTGAAAAAAAAATCTTACTTGTTTCATTTACTTCCATGATATCGTAATTAATGAAGTGAACCTCTTAATTAAATCTCAAATTATTTGTGCAAAGAAAAAAGATAAATCACCAGAAAATAGTAGCCAAAGTGAGCTATATTGTTTTGGAGCAAAAGATGGGCGCTGTTTGGTCCACTATCTGGTGCACAGTCTTTGACCTGAGGCAATATTCGCAACTTTACATAATACAAAGATAGGCTGAATGTCAAAAAATGCATAGAAACTACTTCTTTTTAACGTCGTGTTCAATAATGATTCGAAAAGTAAAATAAATTTAGAATAACATTTTAGCAGTTTTATTTCAAAAAATATTGTTTTTGATATAAATTTTCATTGAAATTTTGGTGAAATTTTGATGAAAATTTGTATTCAAATTTTGGTGAAATTTTGATTTAAATTTTGATTTAAATTTCGATTTAAATTTTGATTAAATTGTGATGAAATTTTGATGGAATTTTGATGAAATTTTGATGAAATTTTGATGAAATTTTGATGAAATTTTGTGAAATTTTGGTGAAATTTTGATGAAATTTTGATGAAATTTTGATGAAATTTTGATGAAATTTTGATGAAATTTTGATGAAATTNCCTGTATTATATACATTTAGTATTTTCGATGCTTTTACGTAAGTCTGAAAAAAAAAATCTTACTTGTTTCATTTACTTCCATGATATCGTAATTAATGAAGTGAACCTCTTAATTAAATCTCAAATTATTTGTGCAAAGAAAAAAAGATAAATCACCAGAAAATAGTAGCCAAAGTGAGCTATATTGTTTTGGAGCAAAAGATGGGCGCTGTTTGGTCCACTATCTGGTGCACAGTCTTTGACCTGAAGCAATATTCGCAACTTTACATAATACAAAGATAGGCTCAATGTCAAAAAATGCATAGAAACTACTTCTTTTTAACGTCGTGTTCAATAATGATTCGAAAAGTAAAAAAAAAATAGAATAACATTTTAGCAGTTTTATTTTGAAAAATATTGTTTTGTTGACTCATCATAAGTCCCTCATGACAAAATTTTGATAAAATTTCGATTAAAATTTTATGAAATTTTGATGAAATTTTGTTGAAATTTTGATGAAATTTTGGTGAAATTTTGATGTAATTTTGATGTAATTTTGATGAAAATTTGTATTCAAATTTTGGTGAAATTTCGATTAAAATTTTGATGAAATTTTGTTGAAATTTTGATGAAATTTTGATGAAATTTTGATGAAATTTTGATGAAATTTTGATGAAATTTTGATGAAATTTTGATGAAAGGGATTATAAAAAATATTTGATTTTTGAGTGTCATTTGAAATGAAATAACACATGTTGTGCATTTTATTCAGTGGTTTTTACAAAATCAAAATCATCTTATACACTGTTCAAACTAACTGTATGAAAAGAAAACGCAACATTTTTCATTCCTCGGTTCCCATTTGAAGGGGATCAGTTCTCAATATTATCCCAATTCGAAGTCCGCCGTTTCCGGTATGCGAAATAGCTGCTTGATAATCATCCTGATTCAAAATATTGTCGATCGCGAACAACTTATCGTAGGCTGCTTATTTTTTAAGTTATTTATTTTAAGCAACAATCGTCAAAATTTACACTACCTTAGTTATCTTGCTACCACTAATCTTATAGAACCAAAATATTTCCGCCTGCGCAGTTATCTTTTTTGAATGGAACCGTCCAGGTTTAGCCATTTTTGGCGATGCTGAGTTGATGACAACTTGTCTAATTATTCCAATTAGTCTAATCTTTAAACGGGTCAAGAAAAAGTGCACCATTGCCTAGATAGTGAGGCCGTGTCTATAATTTCCGACGAATTTTTAACAAAACGCGCACAATTTCGGAATTCGGAGAGTTATTGGAAATATTTGACGCGACCCCATCAAATATACTACAGTATAGGTACATTTACCGTGTGACGGCCCTAAGACTGACGTGGTTTTGTCAAAATAACCTTAAAAAGGATATTTTAAGGTCTGAAACGCTTCAATGTCAGAACCGCCACAGGCTACTTTAAACAGCCAAGCTCAGCATCGATATTTGATGTCGACACGCTCCGTAATGGGTCCCGAATTTGAAACGGCCGTCGTCGAAGTCGCATTGCGGGCCTAAAGCAAAAAACGTATGTTTTAAGGTAACGTCAATGTGTCATGAATATGAACCGCTTCTTAAAACAGATCTTCCGACTCAATTTATCGGACGCTTACTCATTTATCGGACGCTTTTTTGGCCAAAATGAGGTCATTCTAATAAAAAAATGGCCTCTATTGTTACGATGCTCATTTATCGGACGCTATTTTCGAGAACCGAAAACGTCCGATAAATGGTTAAGGACTGTAACTCTTTTAAATGAACAACGTATGGTTTAACATTTTCGAAAACAAAAAATGGCGGAACCTGAAAACGGCAAAACCTGGTAACGCTGAAAAGTAAAATAAAAAGGTTTCAATTTTTATAAAACAAAATATTTACTGGTTTCACCGCTTTGAGGTTTCGTCATTTTCTGCATTTACCCAAATTTCAACCCTTTCAAACCTGCCCTCTCTGTCAAAAATAACAATTGAAATCCATATTCGAGCATCCCATCCAATGCGAGACTTTCTTAGGTTTCTATTTTGTCAAGTTAATGGAACATCACATCATTTATATATAATTTATTGGCAGTAGACGATTAGGTTAATGTTAAAAGTGATACAAAATGTTGAAAACTATTGAAACCCATAACTTGAGAACAACAACGACATTTAGCGTATCGTAATACTTTCTCGGTGTAATTTCCCATTTTCCGTCGGGACTTAATGGGGTATTGGTTCGTTTTAATCTTTGTATTATTTTAAAAGTAAATAAGATCAATATTTTATCCTAGAAGTGGTCAAAATGGGTCCTAAACGGGAAATATCTGAGTTTTATCCCCCTTAAATTTCAGAAAAACTCCGGCGGGGCCCCGTAAGCGTCGCTCATGGATTCGATATTTCTGAATTATTAACGATTACCAGACCCAAAAAACCCACAATTTTTGTGGTTTTTGGTGGTTTTCTTTGTACCGGTTGGTTTTTGGCCATGCTAAGTACAAAAATCAGATGCACCGTGGTCAATTACATATTTCCTTACTTCCAATACGGACGTTTTTGATTCTCGAAAATAACGTCTTAACCCTCATGAACCACTGCTACACACATTGTGTAGTTGCGGACTTTAAATGGCTCTCATTTCTTATCCAGTTCGAAAATCCTCGGTTCGTTTTGACCAGGTAAATTAAGAGGTTAATTGCGATTTACAAAACTACCACACGTGAATTTTGGAGAAGTCGAAGTTTTCTGAATTGAGCTCGCAAAAACACCCCTTCCACTTTTTGCGAAAAAAAACTTAGAAATTTTAGTAAAACGCCTCCTAGCGGCTAAGTAGGGTAAGCTTGCTGGAAACATAGGAAGGACCAAAAATTGGTAGGTTCAATACCTTCAACTTGTTGGGTGTGTTTAACTTTTAAAATAAATATTTAAGAAATTATGAGTGAAAATATATGGCTCGTTTGGAATGGATTTTTAAAACAAATACATGTATAGACGAAATCTATAAATATGTTATTTTTACCACATTTTTCGTATTTTTTATAATTTTTCTACATTTTCACGATCAATCATGATCAAAATTCACCTGGATATTCACAAAATTCAGAAAAGTACGTTTTTTCAATATTTGAGTGAGCATTAACTCGCTCNTTTCCCAACCAAACTAAGAACGTTATTTCTTGGGAAAATTTTAGTAATTTGCCCTGCCCACGGGCCACGGTCCATGGAGGTTAACCAATTTCCCTTTGAACGGTTTCGATATTTTTTGTTCGGTTTCTTGGTTGATACAGTAGCTGTGTAGCGGTCTCGGTATAATCCCGCGCTTGGCACGATCCGCAGCCATTTGGTGGACGTTCGGATGATATGATTTGATACCTTGTAATTGAACAGTTAAAGGCGCATTAAAAGTAACACAACAAAAAAACAAAGCTTGGAAATGGCGAACGCGGTGACAAATATTTTAAGCTGTATTCTCGTCTTGAACATAGAAAAATAAACACCCATACATGTTCGTGTAGTTTATTTGCTAGACATAAACACGACTATTAACTCGCACAAAAAAAAAACTGCGGAATTTTGTCTCAGAACATAAGCCGATAATTGGTACATAATATGCACTTTGAGTCGATCGCTTAACATACGGATTCAAATAAAATGAAAGAAAAGTTTATCACCGTCAAAGCTCATGTTAGAACTTTCCGTCGACTTAAAGTGCATATA
>SCLG01000702.1:50489-67602 GCA_004367875.1 Oikopleura albicans
AATAAATGTATGAATTCAAATATGTACCGTCTGTCGCGCCCGAGACTGACGTGGTGATGCCAAAATATCAATAAAAATGAAATTAAGATTGTTTAAAGCCCTCGTTTAAATTTTTCCTCGTGAAATTTGACTGGACCCGTGTTTCAGCGATTTTCGATTAAGCCCGGTTTACAATCATTTTTGGTCGATTTTAGGCGTTTGGTCCGAATTTGCACCACTGTCTCCCTGGGAGTTAACTGGTCGCGTATATTATGTGTTTATACAAAAATTGTATTACATCCATCGTCTCCCTGGGAGTTAGGTTAAATGCGTCCACTATCGCCCAATTACAACCCTGTATTTTTGTCGTTTACATGGGTTGTCACATGAGTTGTCACATGGGTTATCGTGAAAAAAGTTTGGCAGAAAAAACTGATTCACACTGTACTCTTGGCGTCACATCCTTGATAAGTTTAATATTGACATAGACCAAAATCAAACGGTCTGGCCTTGATTTATGTTTGACTCGAACCAATATTATTTTTTCGGAGAACAAATTCATTTTTACATTTTTGATGGCAAGTATGTTTTCGATTTGTGTCAAGATTACGCCCGCCGGTAATATTTCAAACGACGACTCCTTTGGGCATTCATTTTCAGACAAAGGTTTTTCGAGTTTATAAGAATTTTTAAACTTAGTAAAGTGCAAAGTAAGAGGGCCTTGAAAAAAAGATGGCTTGGTTTAAGCCAAGGTTTGCAACCATTTTTTGTTAATGATATATTACCTATATGCTTGATTGAGATAAACTTGCACTGTCGTTTGATATCGTGTACCGAGAGTGCTTTCTTCAACTTGTAATAACTATATATTTGGTTGTCATTTTTTGTCCTACTGGTGTGGGTAACGAGTTAGTCACCGAGCTGAACGGGACTAGTATTATATTGACGAGTCCCATAACTCGATATACGACGGGGACCCGTCAGCTCGGTGACAAACTCGTTACACCAGTACATGTATATGATCGATTCCAAACACGAAAAATAGTGATACATGTAGTGATTAACTTTTAGAATTTCAGATTTACAAAAAATGCACATCTAGAGAGGCATTGCTTGACGTAGTCAAGAAAAAAATTTAATGGAAGAAGTGCAAATTTAGGTTGAAAAAGTGGCTCGGAAATGCCACCGCCGCCTCAGGGTGATACTTATGTTTATGGTGTCTATCGGTTAAAGAACATAAATTTTTTTTGTTGCTAGAATCATAACAACTCGTTATTACATATTATTATGACACCCAACTGTGCTCCATTCATTTGATAAAATCTGATTCTATCCAAGACATCGTCAATTAAAGATAAAACATCGTTTGTGGTTCTCTCTTGCGCCAAAAGCCATTTCTCGGTCATTTGAAAAACAAAAAACTCACTAGGCACCAATAAACTCGACGATCTCAGCTTTTCACGGGTTGAATAATTATTTGAAGGTTCCTTCGGTAACCGGCAACTGCTACTACAGATGGTTTCATTTTAAGGGACAGCAAATTGAGGGACATAATTCAAATTTAGACACACTTTTACCAAAAGGATTTAAATTAAGGGACAAAAATGGACTCAAAAATTAAAGTGAGACCCTTAACCCCGTACCAAAATATAGGGACGTTTGTCCCTACATATTCAAATAAACGTATGTTTTTGTTGATCGGCTTTATTAAATGAATTGACAGTGAAATCCAACATAGAAAAAGTAATTGTGTATCCGTAGACGACAAAAATAAATTATTTTTTTTAATAACGAACTCATTTTTTCTAACATGTTTTTCCTAAATCTGCTAAATAGCTAAATTCTGACAAAATAAAAAAAAAAACCCGTACGTCGTCCGTTTAACCATTGTGTTTTGGTGGTCAAATCGACCAAAAAGTGTCCAAGGGTGGTTGGAGAGCTTCCGAAAGTATGCTCATTCGATTCAAGACCATCGATTTGTTTATGGTGCAAATTACAAACGATCAGAGAAGAGAAAATAAAAAAGGGACAAACGTCCCCGCAGGACCCTGTTTTTGGTTGGGGTACTGCTGGCTTGTTTTGGTTAGGGGTTAAGGTATGACTAATACTCTGGAAAATTTTTCCATTTTCCGCGAAATGCGTTTTATGCAAAATAATGTTTTTTCAACTCCCAGGGGGGAGTGCGTGCATATAGACACGCAACTTGTTTTTTCGTCGATTTAAGGCATATGGAGGAACCGTATGGTAAAACGGGTATTGCTTGCCCCACCCCCTCAACTTATCGGGAAAATTCGATTGAGGGGGTTTTTTACGTAGGTTGGAGATTTCAAACAGCTCTCTAGGGGGCCTGGTGGCCGAAATCAATTTCTGAATAGTCAGATCGACGTAGTTTGACGAGCTCTACAACTTGGCTTTACCAGTTTTCTTTTTGAATTATTGTGAATTTTTTAAGTGCGTGTTTATTTACACACATTTTCCCCTACGGGTTCCCAAAAACCCCTTCCCCCTGAGAGTTAACAAAAAACTTTTTCGGCAAGATACCACGGGTGCCGTTGTTTTGATCTAATTAATCGACAAATTTGAATCTGTCCGAAATCGATCAGAAAGTAGAAAGCAGAAACTGGTGTAATTATAAATTCTGGGCCTAAGCCGGTGTAAAGGGGATAACGGCCTGTACAACCCGTTTAACACAATTGGACCATGGCCAGTCTGGAGAGTTGTGTGGCGTTTCGGGATTGCATTAGATCGTGTGCATAATCCGCAATCACTCCATCCACACATTTAATCGCTAAATCGTTAAGTCCATTTTGGGCGGAGAATTCTAACCACTTAATTCGATTATAAAACACGGTAGATTTTCGAGTAGTTAAATAATTGTTAACTGGTAGACAATTATTGAAAATTATAGATTTCTAGGGTGTTAACGGTTAACCTCTGAATACTTATGCCAATAAATTCCCTTGTACATAATGTGGAAGATTGTCCAATTACACACAAGTACCTGCATGTTTATGCTATTAAAACTTTTGGTTTTCATGTTTTACGAAAAGTAAAAAAGGTTGTTAACTTAAAGGAATTTTGTTAACTTTCGTGAATTTCGTCAACTTCCGGGGGTAGGTGGTGTATGTGTGACACAGGGTGCGCCGTTATGTTTCACAAAAAAATTCGAAAAATAGTGAAACATAATGGCTGTATATATGATATATAACGACACCGCCAAACTGAAAAAAACAAACCTGAAAAAGATTTCATTTTTGGTAAACAAAATTTATTTTTTCACTTTTTGGTAAATGTTGAAAAAAAAGTCCAAAATATATTTTGGCTACCAAAAATGTACTCTTTTCCGGGTTTTTCAGTTTTTGCCCTTTTTTGTACCGTATTTGACCAAATCAGGTTGTGCTTATATACCGTGTGGTTCAACAATGAATCAGTCAGGGCAATTTCTGCGCGCGGTTTTATATTGTTTCGGCATAACAAGGGCGTGCCGAAATTTGCTTTGGCAGATTCATTGTTGGACCACTCGGTAAACGAGGCTATCAGACTTCTTGTACGCGGGTCGAACTGCCCAAAATGTAACCTAGGTATTATATAAAAAAATCATTCCTCATGGAAAACAGCCTTGAGTTACATTTTTCGTTTGCATAGTGGCATTCAAAAGGGGGGATACTAAGACGAGCTATAGTTAGATGTCTAAAACTATTGTGACGACATTGTTTCTTCCCCGGGAAATCCATAAGAAAGCAATTTGTATGGGCCCTCTTCCATGATAGACACCCTAGATATAAACCTTTAAAGCATCATTTAAATCGGCATCTTCTATTAATTCGATGATTAATCGATCACAAAGCGAGCGGATTGATGCAATGTTGAGTTTGACGGCCAGTGTCAATAAACCGGGCGCACTGGCTTTGTTCAACGTTAACCCCCCACCATATATGTAACGCAAAAGGTTCGGAAATTCTTTGGCCGCCTCGGGCGAGGACACTTCCATGTCGATATCGATTTTGCCCTTTTTATTTAGGGGTCTGTCAATTAGCATGTCGCGAAATGTGGTCGATTGAGCCGCCAANTGCTATGAGTCATAACTTGATCCTACTCAGAAATTATGAACAAGTTACGAGTAGGATCAAGTTATGAAAATTTGGTGGCGCCAAAAGTGAAGATCCGTTCAAATGGTACAATGAGAAGGTTAAGAAAAAATATAAGGGGAAATGCTCTTGACATATGAGATATAGTTTATACATGTATATTAAAGGAAATCGTTCACAATGACAGTTTTGAAATGTCCATATAAGATATTTTATGTGAATAAAAAACATATGGCGGCCGGAATAAAGGCATTAATACAAATTACATTGATCCAACTAAAGATCATTTAAGGGCTATTTAAGTCAAGCAAAAATATATTCCTCTTCTACTATCGCAATGATTTTCAAACGCGAAAGAATAAATAATGTTACCACTTTTTGGTAACGTTGCTTGACAGCGCGTCTGAGGCTTATTTGACCTGTCATTAGTCTTTTTTATAGCTCAATTAAGCTCAAAGAATAGAATGCTCTGAATTTTAAAGCTCAAACAAGGAAATAACTCAAAAAAGGACCAATGACAGGCCACATAGGCCTCAGACGCGCTGTCAAGCAACGTTACCAAAAAGTGGTAACATTATTTATTTTTGTCGCGTTTGAAAATCACTGCGATATAGGAGATAAATTATGGAAAAATACAATTGGTACGAGTAAGTATAAAATACCCGTCTCGAAGGGTATTGGCAATACCTCGAAGGGTATTGGCAATACCGTATTGCCATACTGTTTGCCTATCATTGACCGGTACCGTCTGATTCCGGATATTGTGTTTTATGGAGGAAGGGTAATCCGCCGAAAGTTTAAATATAGTTACATATGTATACAATCTGTCGGCGGTTAGCCGTTTTCCATTAAACACAGTGTCCGGATTAAGGCGGTGCGCATTTTAAGACCAAAACATGTGCATATTTTGACCTATAATTATAGCTCTAAACGATCAATAACGTTTGAGTGATGGGAAATATCGTCTTGATTTTAGAACGCGAAAAAAAAATTTTACCGGGAATGCATATTTCTCTTTAAGTGCGGCACTTACAGTAAGAGGCGGAGGACTGTAATTCAAAAACATTTTAAAAGAAGGAAATCGCCTTTCGGTGATTTGCCTTTCGTTGATTGGCCGAGCGCGCTCAAAAAATACAGGCCGCATAGGCCTCAGACGCGTTGTCAAGCAACGTTACCAAAAAGTGGTAACATTATTTATTTTTTTTCGCGTTTGAAAATCACTCCTATACTTCATGAAAATAATCTCACTCTAATTATTTCAAACTACATAACCAGTTTATCAAATTAACCCGTAAGGGGTATTTATATTTAATTCAAAATGCGTTTTAAAAACCCAGCAATGTTCAATTAGGGAGGTGGCAAGACAGAAAATGTAAAAATTCTGACCGTAAGCGTTTGATCCGATGCGAATAGTGACATCGCTGAACAAATGGGAATTGCAAAAGGAGCTGAGTGATTCTCCAATGTTCGTCCCAAGGCTTGGAAGATCTAAGCCATCTTGATTAAGTTTCGATTCGGAATTCCATTTTGTTTTACTCCGGCCGTCGGTCACAAACGAGTCTTGGNCAAAAAACATGAGCTGGCCCGTCGAACTGCCCAGTCAGCTGTCAGGCGAGCGACCTCTTACCGAGCCCTGGTTCTAAAAACAGCGTTCTCTGGCTGAAATGTGCTCTAGGTCAATCACGCTAAATCGTGGAGCCGTCGTATATTCCAAAACGACTCGGTATAAAACAAAGAATCACCCCGGTAGTATTGGTGACGATAATCATTTTGTAAATAAACTCACTCTGAATTTGTTCTGGGCGTTGATAGTCTTGCAGTTGTAATTGCAATCAGCATTAAGACTATACTGTATTTCATGTTTTGTGATTTTCACCTCTTTGATCCGTTTGGTTCCGATATGATTTTATAAGTATGCGGCTTTTTTGTCACTAGTCGCCCTATGATTCTGTTTTTCCCGTTTATTTCATCTAATCCCAGCGAGACCAGCTAATTAACCCCAGAGCAACACAAAAAAAAAGTTAAAGAAAATCGCGCTCGGCAAATTAAATTTGCGCCTCGGAAAATAAAAAAAAAATCACCCCCTGAGACCATATCTTCTGAGTCTCAATTGTTTTAATATTCTAAAGTTAAGCCGGGATCCGATATCGATAAGTAAGTAGTTTTTTTCGTTATACAAAAGACGATTAGACCCACAATAGAAGAAAAAAGCGGATAATTAAACCGTGCAAACAATTTACAAACCCCCCAAAATTGTATTTCTTGCTTTTTTTTTTCGAGATCAGCCATTTTTGTTTTTGCATAATGATTGATTACTCAGCAGAAAATGCTGCAATTTATATTTTAGATTGAGATGGCGAAGAAAATTGAAAAGTGTTTATTTGAAAGTTGTACAGTCCTTAATTCCAATACGGACCTTTTCGATTATGATAAATAGAGTCCGTATTGAGGTAAATTGTCATAAAGTGTCCATTTTCGATTGTTTTGGGGTCATTTGTTCACAAAANAAAAGTGTCCGTATTGGAAGAAATCGTCCGTATTGAGTGCATCCGTATTGAGAGTAAGGACCAGTGTTGGAAGCCATGGGCGTTGGAGAAATTTATCTTCCCAACGCGTTGGGAGCGTTGGGCGTTGAGTTAAAATTCAAGCTTTGGCCAACGCTCAAATTTTTTCCAACGCTTAACGCAATTTTATACTGTAGGTATGCTGTGTAAAAGACGCCCCTTCGACATGTTCTCTTTCCTGTGTAAAATAGTTTTCCCCTTTTCCGTTAAGCATCCGTGTTGGAATTGTTAGTCGTTGGGATGCGTTGGCCAACGACCAACCAACGCGTTGGGAACGTTGGGCGTTGGGAAAAATCCGAGCGTTAGCCAATGCTTCTGTTGGGCGTTGGGGAAATTTGGAGCGTTGGCCAACTATTTTCAACACTGGTAAGGACCTCTATTTGATGTTTTTTTGCAATGATCTGGAAAATTGAAAATTTGTGATAAATAACGTTTGGTCAATGAAAAATCTGAAAAATCTGAAATAACTGGGACTGCTACTCGGCTTTTTAAATAAATTTCCGCCATCGTTTCTCTCACATTTTCTAGATAGCGATATTCAAGTTTTTGACGTGCGGAAAAAAACTCAAGTTTGGCTATCTAGAAAATACGGGGGAAAAATTGGCGTTAGTTCATGTAAAACGCTGAGTAACAATTTTGAACTTGTTAAAATATTTGTTTAACTGTTAGGGTAAACGATTAGTGGTATGGTACCTGAATGCCATGTTACATCCAGCATTCAATCGTCGCAATTTTGATTTTCCCAAATTTAAGATTCACCAAAAATTTTCAAAAATTTTCAAAAATTAGTTCTCACAAATATAATTCACGCAAATTTATTTTTATGCACAATTAATTCGCACAAAGTTTTTTCTTTACAAATTCAAGTCCCACAAAAATATTTTTTTATTAATTTATTTTTCGTAAATTTATTTTTGGACATGTCTAATTTTCACAAATTTAAATTTTTACAAATTTATTCCTGAGAAATCTTTTTTTTTCAACAAATCAGACTTGCTTGATTTTGTTGTTTCAAATGATTGATGTTAACACTCGGGTTTTTGCATAATGTGCAGAAAAANAAAAACAGATTTAGAGTATGATTGAAAATATTTGTTTCTTCTATTATTTTGCCACGTACTTTTTGGGTTTATGTTATTTCGTTACCGTTTTGGCTTAGGTGGAACCACTACTAAACATTGCGTGGCTACAAATTTCGTGACACGAAAAAAGTCAATCGTTCAAAGTCCGCCCGATTAAATTCGTTCAAATAACCCCTGTGCACATTTTTGTCATGATAAGACGCGTCAAAAGCCGGCTTAATCCGTTGCACACCAAAATTCTAAAAAATAAGGTCGAACAGATGACGCAATTCCGTTTGTTTCGATTTTTGCGAATTAGTTCGTACATTTACTCAGATCAAACCGAACAAGTACAATACTTTTTTGGGCAAAAATCTTAACCCTTAGATGCCACATGGTGGTTAATTCTGAGCTTTGTTTCTGACTATGCACATTTACTTATACACAAATGTGAGCCCCACATGTTTCTGAGGGCATAAACTAATTTGGCCCAACATAGAAAAGGGCGAAAAGGCGAGGCCCGAAAGATCGAAAGCTGAAAATTGCGAAACCTAAAAAGTGCTCCATTTTCGTTACTTAAAAAATGCACAATGCATGAATTTCTCAATTTAACACCCATACACACGCTGATTGGCTAATAATATCTGAGCGCGCTCTCTCAATTGGCCTCCCTCTCCGTCATCGTAGTAATACGATTCGCCAATTTTAAAAGTAAAAATATACCATATTCATGAGGTCCGGGCGTTAGAATATTATTCGAATTCTAACAATTGTGTAATGACGTAATTGCATTTCTCGGGTAATATGCTTTGTTCCCCAGTATATGTACTAGGTCAAATTTACTTTCGATTTCCAAGTCGATTTCCAAAATTACGAAATGTTTGTTATACCAATTCTTTACACTTATTAAACACGCCGTGAGTATTAATTGATTAAATAAATTCATACGAATATTACTATATAAAAATGGTATTTTACTACTAAAGCCCTAACACAAGAAGGTCAATAAAACTGTCCAAAACGTTGCAACACCGTTGCCCTTCCAACTTTCAAAACGAGTATTGTTACTGTAGATACGTTTTACGAAACCTATTTATATCTCGATCCAATAAAAAATAATGGAACCTCAACTGTCATGATTTTAACAATTACTAGCACTTAGACAATTGTCAGATAACTAATTTTTGTTCAATATAGGGGTAGTGGAATAAGTGTCGCATTCGTCAAATAGGCGCCACGCCATTTTTCAAAAACGTGTTTCTTGTGAATCACAATGTTTTATACTTTTCGATAAATTGTGATACAATTTGATGAAAAAATTGCAATAATTGACAAAATGTAATAAAATTTGAGTTTGATGAAAGTTCGATAAAATTCTCCGCTCGTGCTGTTATCGGACGGGTCTGTCATTGGCTAATGACAATTTGGTATTGCGCAATTCGCCGCTCGTGCTGTTATCGGGCGGTTTGTTGTGCATCTTTTCGCCTACGCCCTGCGCAGTTATCGGGCGCCCGATCAAGGTTCTTTTGAGGCGAAACCCGCCCGATAACTGCGCACCCGGTGTAATTGTATAAAATATCATAAAATATCATAATTAAATATAAGACCATTTGGTGTTGAAAAGTTTGATTATTAATTTTTTATTCTGCAACATAGCCTGAGTATAACTCGCAGCCTATTTTAGAGACGGCTACTTTCATATATTAACCATCAAAGGCGAGCCAATGTTTATTCTCAATGTTCGACAAAGGTTATAAATAGCATGTGTAAAATTAGCCTAGGCGAGTTTGTTAGAGAAAATATGTTTTTCAACGTGTTATAGTTTCGAATTCAACTATTCGCTTTTTTAGATGAGAATGAATTNCGTATTGTTTGCCAAAAAAACTAATGCGGCCGAATTTTCCTCACAATCATTTTTCATTGTTATATTACGCACACCACCTACCTGCTTAAAATAACTGTCAGTTTTTCCGCCTACGCCCTACTTGCTTGAAGTAACAGTTCCACTTATAGTAACAGTTTTTTTTGGCATTTTCGGATTTACTTAACCGATGGAGACCGATATTTGGACAAAAAGTTTTTTGCAAACGCTACCATTTCTGTTCCTCGAGAGATAATTTACTTAAATTTTAACCCATTATACAGTTTTTGGAGGTGCGTCTTTTACAAGTACCCACATGTTTATACCGCTAATATATAAGTATATATAGCGCCAAACTTTTTTCACGAATCGTCTGAGCAACAATTATATGACAATATGGTATTTAAAATTAAGCTACTGACGAAACAAACACGATAGTATTTTTATTTTTTATCAATCTTCACGTTTTCAAGCCCAAGAGTGAACTTTTAAAACTTGGTTGTCGTAAATCTCTAACATAGTATATTTCTCTATTTTCAACAATAAACAAGTTAAAAAATTAAATTTTCAATTGTGATCCGACAATACTCGATTTAGATTTTTGAATGAGCTACTAGATTTTTGAATTATACAATAACATCTGCAAACGTATTTGTTTTTATTTCTGCGTGCGCACATAAAATGGGATCTAAGGTTTCACGCAGGGGTCAACAAATGCACATTTTCCGATATTCCAAGGCAATTTTTGTTTTTTTTTTTTTGCACAAAAGAAAACTGAAATTTGAGTATAAATAATAAAAAAAACAAAACAAATTATTTTTTGAACCCAGAATACTTTTTTGTGACTAAAATTGCCGTAGAGAACAAAGAAAATTATATCTTATAACTGTTCAGTGCTAGAGATTGTATGATAATTGATATATTTTTTTATATTTATAGGAATGCTGAGGTTTGTGTCATAATACAATCCAAAAAAAATTTCAAAAAATCTCAACAGGAACGGCAGAAATGAAAAGTGTCCAAATTTGGACAAACGGTCTCCATAGTATACTCGCGCGATTAGCGGAGCCCATCGGTTAAAGGTTTTCAAAGAAATAAGATAAAAATCTTATTCAATTTGGGTATTTGTAAACAAAAAAAATAACGCTATTTTAAGCTACCAGACAAAAAATTCGGTTTTTCAAAGTAAAGGCTACCCCAAAGTAAGGGCCATCTTTTGGCACTTTTGAAAATCGAAAAAGGTGGCCATTACTTTGAGGCCCCTCTGTAACACAAATTACAACTTTTGCGTTTTTAATCGCTTGTACAAAAAATGAAAATAAAAGCGGATTAACTGGAAAATTTTTCTCGAAAAAGCGGAAACATAACTGCACCGACGGGCCGAGCGGAAACATAACTGCACAGGTGGTGTAATTCATTTTCGTCTCTATAACGCCAAGACTGCATTGCATTGGTTGAGGCATTTTAAATTATAGAAAAAAAGTCTGGATAAAACTTATATTAAGGGAAGGTGGGTTATTAGAGCAATTTGCAGAAACTCACTTTATGCCGCGTCTTTGACCACTTTAACCTTCACACGCATCGTTTGGAATTTTGTTCAAACGACCATATAAAACGCATTTTTTATGTTTTCATCTATTAAGGGTGTGCCATACCCTACTGTCTGAAAAAACAAGACTCCGAGATGAAGTCATTTTTTATGCAAATATAACTCTCATTAAGTTGAACTTTTTGCGAATATACTCAGGAATGTTAGACGAACCAATTTTCGGAATAATTGAAATGATTGGTCAACATACACANCCCGGATTTAACAATTTAACTCCCAGGGGGAAGTGTGTGCATATATGCACACGACTTGTTTTTTCGCCGGCTTCCTAGGGGGCTCTGGTGGCCCAAATCAATTCTGAATAGTCAGATCGACGTAGTTTGACAAGCTCTACAGCTTGGCTTTAACAGTTTTTTTTATTAGAGCGATTTTTAAGTGTGTGCATATATGCATATATGCACACAATTAAAATGACACTCCTTCCCTTTGAGAGTTAAAATAAAAAATATGCAAAAACGGGACATGTTTCGGTGCTAGAGTGCATTTTATTGGGCCAAAGGACCCTTCACTCAGTGAAGTTCACTGTAACTCTTGTTCTAATGTCACATCACGTCAAAGGCCAAATTTTTGTGAGAAGTTTTTGATGATATATCGATGAATGTAATAAGACATGTCTGGTAACTATCGAACTCACCACTTCTGGTACAACGCCGCAAAAAATCACAATAAATCGAATTTTTGAATTTTATTGCGCGACTGTCAGCACGATTTTAACGTCATGTGACAAGATTAATCATATACACTCCCTGAGGGTTTCTGTGACCAAAAAGCCCCGATGGATGGTTTATGTGACCAGTTTTGACGAGCGCTGCACCCGAAGTGGTAAGTCCGATGCTTTCCAGACATGTACGAGTACACCCACCGTAATGTCATCAACTTTTTCGCACAAAAATACTTGACCTTTGACGTCACGTGACGTCAGAAATTGGTTCACTAAGGTACGAGAAAAGTCAAAAAGTCATTTTTCGTGATTTTTGACAGCCGCTGCACCGGAAGTGGTAAGTCCGATGCTTACCACACATGTACGAGTACACCCACCGATATGTCATCAACATTTTCGCACAAAAAAATTCGACCTATGACGTCACGTGACGTCTGTAAGTGTTCCACAATGAAGGGACCTTTTTGGCCTCGAAAATGCTCTCTAGCGCCAAAACGTGTCTCCTGTTTCAAATTTTTTATTTCACCAACGTAATCTACGCATCAAACATGTGAGTTTCAGAGAATTCTATTTTGTTCCGTGCGCAAAAGTCTGAAAAGTCTCATTATATATTTTTGCCCAAGTTTGGCCAAAACATATTTACGCAAATTACATACACTCCTGGATCCGTTATGGGCCGGTGCTCCTTTATGGGCCACGATTTTTTCAATTTGAATAGGTGCCCCTTATGCGCCGCAATTTTTCAGTTTACTAAACGGCTAGTTCGCCCTCGACCCTCACTCAAAGCCCACCAGTTATAAGAGAGTCCCCCTACCGTAGGGGCCCTACGGTATATCTTTGAATTTTTAAACAGTCGAAACTTATTTTTTTTACCAATTTAATCTTCCATGTCTTAAAACTCGTTTTCAAGCAAAAAAAACAACAAATAAAATTAGAGAGTATGTGTTTTTTTTGTCAGAAGGGGCAAATTGTGTGTCCAAGGGCATTATGTCACATAAGTTATGTGTCCTTTGTGGGCCGGGGATCCCTTATTGGCCCAGAAGAAGATGACCCTAAATTATGCCTTTATAAAACAGCTAAAAAACAGTAAGATAACCAGTCAGGGCGTTTGGGAAAATAATAGAAACAACGATACATTAAAGTCCAATAACTGGTAAGATAATCCAATCATACATATGTATACCGAGCCAGTTTTTATGTAATTTTAGGTTAAAAAACTGACCGTTAACCCCCGCGCCGTAGTTCCTTACCATATACAACACTTGACTGGTTATTTTACTATCGGTTATCACACCAAGATTGGGTTATCTTACTAGTTTTTAGACCAATATATCGAGGCTTGCAATTATTTTACCAAACCCCCTGACTAGTTATCTTACAGGGGGGTTGGTTATAAGGTCAATAATTTGTGCCGTTGTAAGGTCAAATCAGCACTATTCTAAGGTCAAGTCAGTTTTTTTGAGAAGCATGCTTTTTGGGAAAAAAATCTTTAAAATCATGTCTTTTTTACGTTTTTTTTTGGATGAAGATTTTTTTTTACATCATGTGTTTTTGAAATTTTTCCCATCACGAAGGTCTTATTGTGGAAAAAAATTCAGGTTGGTTATAAGGTCAATTCAGTTTTTTCAAAGTGCATTAAGGTCAAGTCAGTTTTTTAGACCTTGACCTAATAACCAACCCCTACAGTACATACTATTTTTAAGCATTTATAAAAGCATTAAAATCATCTTTTGAAGTTGACCTTATTATGGAACCCCCTGTAAAACTTTTATACCAATCAAACCATGACGTAGAATGTTTGTTGTTTGTTTATTTAGTGTACTGAATATGTTTCTGTTTTAGAATGGCGCAAGACTATAAGGCCCAATTGAAAGGAAACAATGGGGCTTTATTCAAGAGCTTTTGGAATGAGCTTCCCGAACAACCGGACAATTTGCTCCGAGTTTTTGTCCGGGATGATCTCGGACACTTCACTTTACATGGCAAGGAATGATGTTAAAATGCACTTTAATTTATTATTTAACTGCCCGCCGAACTGTGAGGCACGGCCTGATTTGAGCGAATAGAGAAAATCCGAAAACGGCGAAAATTCACAAGCTTTCATTTTCGATCACAAAATTAGTAATAAATTACTACAGAGGGGGTCTGGTTATAAGGTCACTAGATGTGACCGTTATAACTTATATAAATCATAAACCCTTAGTGCTAAGAAAAANGCCAGAATGAATATGATATTTGTCAACTGTTTTAGTAACTCCCCCGCAATCTGACAATTGGGCACACATTTCCAAAGCAAAATTCAAATTCGAAAAGGGTATCTTAAATGCCAAAGGAAAAGACGCGGGATACCCTTAAAAGATTGATTATTCCCGCAGTCGTGTATGTTTTTTAGCGTGGATGACCTCCATCTCATAGTTAAGGGAACACATGAAACGCTCATGTCATAAATCAGTCTTCTTATAGGCTTGAAATTAAAAAAAAAACGAGTGCTGCTTTCACTTACTTAAACTTAAGTCTGTATAATACAATTTGTATTTATTAACTCCAAGGGATACTAATGTGGAAATTTGCACGAAACGCCCTTAATCGACCGAAAATGCTAATAAACCGGGCTTAACAGAAAATCGCTGAAACACGGGCCTAGTCAAATTTAATGAGAAAAAATATAAAACGGAACTATTTTTTTGTCTTGTATATAAACCTTTACATGGTCGCAAAGAAGTTTTGTGCAAATTTGNTAGAGCCCATATTAGACTACTTATGAATATATATATTATAAATTCGGGTGTTTCAAGGTTGGAACTACAATAAACTTTTTTGGTTCAAAATAAAATATTGACGGGTTCGGAAAGTACAACCGATTCTTTTGAGCGAAAAAAAAAATACGTCGAAAGCAGTCCAGACACTCTTAAGCCCTACGCGGTTATATTTCACTTTTTTTCCGTTCGGGCTATTATGTTTCACTATTTTTTGATTTGTTTGTGAAACATAACGGCGCACCCTGTGTACTCTATTCAATACTCTATTTAATAATGGTAATCGAGCGCAGCTCATCCGATTTTAATACTTATAAGGGCCACAAGAAGGCGGTTTGGAAAAAAAAACACGACCGAATACTACAATTTGATCTTTTTAGGTTTTGGTCGCTTTTTCACTACCTCAAAAAAGTTTCCCGGAGAGCGTCAGCAAGTGAATGGTGTACGAAAAAAATTGACCTTGGGTATATAAAATACCGTATTTTCTTATTTATTTAATATTAATGTTCAATTCCTAAGGAATTCGACGTAAACCATGGTTCATGCAGAATGGAACACTAATGCTAAACAAATATCAACATAGTTTGACGATAAAAGTTTTATTCTTTATTTATTTCGGTCTATTTTTTTCTCTCCCTTGCAATAGATATTCAACCCACCGTACTAATTCGATTTCTGCGGAGAAAATAAAGCTTCGTTACGCATTCTTGACTTTCAGAACGGTGACGTTTGCGAATGACTCATCATTGGGTTGGCCCTCAAATTGCGTTCATTGGCCATTAAACTATTGTTGTTGCTATTCCCCCCATTTCATTGGCCAGTTAAATTATAATGATTCAGGATGTAATGAATCGTCAACTTTATAAGTAGCACCGATTGATCGATAGAATTAAAAAAATAGTAGTTAAAAAAACGTAAAAAAAATACACGAGAAAAAATGTCGACACTGTACCCAACCCTTGACACCGCTATGGAAAGTGACTCAATGAACATAAACGAGTCCGTCGGTGCGCAGAGAAACTCAATTCCGTGTAGGGTTGCCAAACTAAAAATTGAAAAATGGTCGTACGAATTTGAAATTTCGCGTGTAGGGGTGTTTTCTTGTGGCGTAGACGAAACCGTAACTAAAAAAATCCGAATCGTAACGACACAGTAATAATATCGTAAAACGTGATTTACGAATTGGCAGTACAAATTTGGTACACAAAAGTGTGAATTTCTAGTTTTGTGGAAAAAAACAAGCTTTATGAAATCTTTCTTTCAAACGAAAAATAATAACTACCCTATCACACAATTGGTCGCCAAATTGTGTTTTGGCCAGCATTTGGCGACCAAGTTTATGTTCGCGAAAACTCCCCAAAATATAAATTTTTAGCGACCTCAATTGGTCGTCAAAAAATAAAGAGGGCTACCCTCTTAAAAATCGATTTTCATTTTAGTTTGACAACCCTAATTAAGTGCGAGCCTCAAACGCAGAGAAATTCAATTCCGCGCCAAAACTCAGTTTCGAGCGAACCGGAAGAAGTTGAGATTGTGCTTCAAATACCGGCCGAAAACATCCAAATCAGCTCGGTTCACACGACAACGCAAATAAATGAACTTCGCGGTCCCCTATCGATTTATAACTCGGAACCGTTTCCGTATGTTGAATTTGACGGACATAAAATGGAACTGTCCGAAAGTCTATTTTGCCTCCATCCAGAATTAGAAATGTTCGTTTTTGGTGGGAAAGATGGGCCAATAGATGGGACCGATTTTCATATTGTTGTGAAGCTTAATGGCGCACCAGATGATGTGTTAATTTCCTTGACGTGCATTTTCATGTCGAACTGTAGCTACAAAAATTTATTTGTGGATGAAACAAAATTTCAAGACAAAGATATTGGTAAGTAATTAAATGTACGGTATATACCGGTATTTATTGGAAAATAGCTAAATAAATTACTAGGCTGAAAATCACATTTAGGTGATTATTTTTTTAAATTGATCATTAAGTAGGATTTAAAATAATAGACGTTTTAGTCCAAAAAGGTCTTCCGTTTCTGGCAATAAATTATTTATTTTTCTGAAAAAAAATGTATTCTTCACAAAAAAAGCTCAAATTATAAAATCATTAACTGATGAAATCGGGACCGAATTAGAAATAAAGTGAGGCATTTGGCCAATGAAGAGAAAGCTCAAATTTCAATGGCCAATCAAAGCGTCAGAGACGCATGTTTTTTATTTGGTTTAGCAGCCCGACTTCATCAGTTGATTATGTTATTGTCTTGTCAAATTGGATTTAAGGTCTTTTTCCCCAAAACCTTATAACCAACCCTTCTGTATAAAAGCTAATTGTTGTATTTTAAGGCGATAAAGTTTGTACAGTTATTGGATACGGAGCTGATGGCCTTAGTAAGGGAATATCGTGGGCTGGCGATAAGACCAAAGATCTTTTATCGTACGGGGCTGACTCTTACACACAGAAATATGAGCCGACCCAAAAGCCAACCGAAATTTCAAATACCGTCAAGAAAACCGCAGAGTATGCTTCG
>SCLG01000703.1:0-26287 GCA_004367875.1 Oikopleura albicans
AGTTTAGGTGTTTTTTATATTTTAATTAGAATCAGTACTTCCACGCTGGAAGAAGTTTCGAAAATAACTCATTCAAACGGGATTTTTGTGTTAACTACAGGTTTAGCCTCATGAAAATCGGCTGAGCGTTTCTAGATTAGAGCAATTTTCTTCTTTTTTTTCTTGCAATTGGGTGCTCCTATTGGCCAATATCATTTTAAAATATGCCGACACGGTATACTAGAAACGCGCAGCCGATTTTCATGAGGCTAAACCTGTAGTGTGGTAAGTAACTAAAGTGTAGTGTTTAGTAAGTTTTTTTTTCTGATTTCATGTAGATTTTTTAAAGTTTACTTCATGAGGACTCCCTATGAATTCTAGTGATCAAAATGAAAACTCTGTGGAAACAATCTCTTTAAAGTTATTGTTGAACAAAGTGCGATGTAAAAAACTGAAACAGTTAATTTATTCAATTTGGGGTTTCGAGCAAAGTCGTGGAATTTTAAGTAAAAGTAAATGTTTTAACAAGTGTGCACCGGTTTTGACTCGAGCGGTCTCTACATCAATCATAATGCTAGCAATATAGAATTATTACGCTAACAGTATATTTCAATTTGAAAAAGAGGTTTTTTCACCGTTCTAACACTCCGTTAACACAAAATTTTAACAGTATTCTTAAAAGTGTTCATCCTCGATTATTTTCAAAATTTGAGAACTTTGTTTTTCTTTGGACCCGTGGTTTTTCGGAGGGACCGTTTTTAGAAGAAAATTCTTCCGTGAAAAAGTTTTTTCAAGAAAATGTTTTTTCCGAAGAACCGCGATATCCCCGTTTTAATGTTTAAGTACAACTTGAAGACAACTTAAAGACATATGGGCCATATCATATCGCAGTGATTTTCAAACGCGAAAAAATAAATAATAAAGGACCAATGAAAAGGCCACATAGGCCTCAGACGCGCTCTCAAGCAACGTTACCAAAAAGTGGTAACATTATTTTTTTTTTCGCGTTTGAAAATCACTGCGATACAACAAAAACACCCGCCATATCATATGATATGGCGGGGGGTTTTTTTTTGNCAAAAAAAAACCCCCCGCCATATCATATGATATGGCGGGTGCTTTTGTTGCGAATGGAACGACTTAAGTATTGTTGGCTTTTTTTTGTCAAAAATGAACTTCAACAAACAGTTTGGTGACAAACTTTCAATATTTGACATGTTAAAAACGCTTAAAAAGCTTGAATAAACACCGGGCTATTTCAAATAAATATGAAGAACGTGGAAATTCATATGCAAATTTTTGGATTAGATAAAACAAATTTCCGATTTGCTTAAATAAGGTTCAAGACGAAGTCAGCATTCCTTCAAACAAATTCATAGATGTTTACAAATTTTTTAGAACCGCTATTTTTACAAGCTGTTTTTAAAAACATCGTATATTTTTTCAGATAAAACGGTTTTGAAAGTTTTTTTTTAATTTTGACCAAATAACGTTTCGAATAATTTTCAAAATCGATTTGCGAAGAAAATTTCGTTCAAGGAAACGTTCTTACAGTATTTAATTTTTTTTTTTGAAGAATTTTCAGACATAGTTTTTCGAAAAAATGTTTTAAATGTCTTTCAAATAATGTACTGCAAATTTTGTATGTTTATTTACTTGAAAATTACGTAAATAATTGTCCCTCTGCAAATTGCGAATATAATTGCAACCCGAAAATGCAAATTATACGTTTAATTTGCGGAAAATGTCATTCGTTAGCCGAAGGCTAACAGTGATGTTTGGAGCAAATTATAACGTATAATTTGCATTTTCGGGTTGCAATTATAAAGCAATTTGCAGAGGGACAATTATTTAGTAATTTGCAAGTAAATAAAATCATAATATTTAGATGCCATAAACAATGAATAATAAGTTCGACCAATCATTAAGGGTCGTAGGGTCGATTTATATACAAAAAAGTATCAAAAAACCCTTATTTTGGACAGGTCACACAACTATTTCACATTTTTTACACACTATAAATATTGACAGTGACCTAGAATACGAGCCTGAACTTGAGAATTTTGGGTTGGTTATAAGGTCAGCCATTTGGACCGTTATAAGGCCGAGTTTTTTGCACTTAGGTCAAGTTTTTTGAAGTATGTTTTTTTGTGAAAAATTCTTTAAAATCATGTCTCATAACTTATGACACTTATTGGATGATTTTTTCTATAAAATCGTGTCTTGAACGTTTTCCAAGCACTAAGATCTAATGATCGGAAATTTTTTCCGATATTTAGTGCGAAAATAACTGACTTGACCTAATAACTGTCCAAATATGATCTTATAAGCAACCCCCTGTAATTAAAAAAGAAAAATAGTGATCCAGAAAAAATCGGTATATTTTTCCTGTCAGGACTTTTGAACCGAAGGGCCAAAGAATCAAATAAATATCGGATGCCGTATTTACGAAATAACTTTTTTAGGACATTTTGGAACAATATATATAGTAAAAATGATAAGGTATTGTGTTGTTACTACTCAAGGCTTGTTTTTTACCCCAAAAGTTACTACGGAGTTACCCCGTAGACTCCTTGTGATAGTAAAACTCGAATAAAATTAAAATAATGCAAACTAATTTTTGAAATGCTATAGCAATCGACCCTACTATCCTTTAAAAGCCCAACACTTTTAAAAATAACATGAAAACAAAGCTGCAAATTATAAATGTAATTTGCAAAAAAAACGGAAATTAAAATATAATTTTCCATTGTAATTTCCCGTAAATTGTCTTCATCTGAATATTATGTCACTAAACTGTAACTTTACGAACCTTTCCAATGGAATCGTGAAAATAATTTATTCAATGTAATGCGTAAGAAACATATTTTTCGTGTTTTTTGTCTTGTTTTTATGTTTTTCTGGTTTCATGCATATTTCAGTCAACTGGTTCATATTCACAAAAAACTGCCGTTATATGAGTTTTAAAAATTTTGATATTAACTATTAACTCAGTTAATTTAACTGGTTGATATAAAACCATATCGTCAATATCCGTCATTTTTGGCACTATTTTATACACACCGTATTACACACCGTTTAACGCAAGTTCGGATTATATCTGAAGACATTTTGAATTAAAATATTGTTATTTACTTTCGAAAACTAGATATTGTTCATTATTTTACTGGAAAAAAATAATTATTTACTTGAACTTCNTTTTTTGTCTTGTTTTTATGTTTTTCTGGTTTCATGCATTGTCATTATTTCACATTTTTCTCTCAAATTCGATTTACAAGCGTGAAATGACTTTTATAAAACTCGGCAGGCAGATATTATAAATAAAATTTATTAAATAACTGCCATTTTTACGGAGATTAATATAATTTCATGCAAAAAATTGAATTTGAATCACAATGCAATAAGGTCATAATCTAAACTTCGAAACAGTTAAAAAATTAATCCAGTAAATGAATGTGGAAGAATCACATTTCTCTGAAATTGAACGAGAATTNAAATTCCGTAAAAAAAATTTACAAATTCAGAAAACAAACTTGGATTTGTTAAAATTGATGGTAACCATACCATAGTATGACAATTTCAAATAAATAGTCAAAGAATTGAGCAACGAAAGACGCTACCAATCAATTGGACATTTTTTATATTAATCACGCTTTGATAAAGCGGTCTGTCGCGACGAGATTCTTCTTTCGAAGAAAAAAAAAGAAAGACTTCGATTGACGGATATCAATTATTATCCGAAAAAAAATTTAACACTATTAAGATAGCAAGGCAAAGGATAATAAGTTTTTAAACAACATGGAGTGTGGCTGATCGTAGACTTCTTTGTGGAAAACATTTTGTAAAAAAAGTGTTTTGGTCAAAGTGTATAGCTCAAACCGTTACAAAAAAAAATGTGAAAAAATATGTTCCGGGGATGTCTGTACCCGGTATAGAGTTTTTTTAAGGTTTCAAAATGGCCTCAAAAGTGAGAAAACGGGCGCGATATTGGGGTCAAAAATAAAGACTTTCAACACTTAAGTCTAAAACTTTTAGAGGATGTTAAATCGGATGGTCTGTGCCTGGGGTTTTCCCCGAATCTCGCTGCAGACATTTCCGAAATTTAATTTCTTCGCATTTGAGCTATACACAAGTTCCAAAAGAATTTTTGTCTCACTTTTTATTCGCATTTCACGAACTTGAGTCATGTTTTTTAGGAATTGTACCTGTATTTTTGCGGCACTTGTAACAGTCAAATAAGTAACAAGTCAAATGTCTGAGTCCTGGAACTATTATTCATTTCTTACTTGCAGAATCACCTCACCATTTAATCCGTTATTCAAAAATTTCACGATGGTTTGCTGGAAAAGTGATTATCCTTTCATTATTTTTTTAAATGTTGAAACTACGTTTCGTGCCTTCAACCAGCAGTTATTCAAAACACTCACGGAATTTTGCTATACTAAAAACAATTGTTTTCGAAAATAGTACCTAAAAATACTTTTTGTTGAAAATTCAGTAAGTTGGTGGCACATACGTTCAAAACTGATATAAATAAATGTTCTGAACACAATATAAAATTTTACTTCAACCAACATTTCCGCACTTTTTCTATCATTTTTTCTATAAGTTGGGTTTTGTCATATTAGGGTATATTAGGGTGGCCAAATGGAAAAAGACATTTACCATTAGATTACAGTCCTTCACCATTTATCGGACGCTCATTTATCGGACGCTTACTCATTTATCGGACGCTTTTTTGGCCAAAATGGGGTCATTCTAATAAAAAATGACCTCTTTTGTGACGATGCTCATTTATCGGACGCTCTTTTCGAGAACCGAAAACGTCCGATAAATGGTTAAGGACTGTAATAGGTTATTTTATGTTATGAGCTTTAAGCCGTGAGGGTTTTTTGTTGCACCGGTTGGTTGCGTCGAGAAAATACGGAGATGTGGGAGTCAGGTTTAGGCTATACGAAACGCTCCGTGACTTGGTGACCCTTGGTTTTATATTCGTAAAAAATATAATATTTTATTTCCTTCGTTCGAAGTCCAGAGTTTATTCGTCTTGTTGCAGTTGTGTGTTTCGCAGTGTTGAAGGTAGGTTTCGAAGTTTCGAAGTGAGTGAGCCTAACGTTTGGGCCGCATTATATAGCCAGCCAAACGTTGGGATTGGTCAGAAATGATGGTTTGTTTTATGTGAACCAATGGGTTGTCGCAGTGTGGTGATGACCAGGCGCGTTTGCTTCTCGATAGAATATTCGAGAATAAAAAAGAAAAGTTCGCGCGCCTAGTCAGCGTCTCGGCACAATAGGTTGTGATGTGTCAGCGCTCGCTTTTCATAAAAGTAAAAAGAAGAGAAAATTGAAAGGCGCGCTGACGCATAGTCACGATTGAAAATTGGCTTAAATGCCAAACCCCGTAACAATAGCTGCCCGGAATTTTAAATACACCTAGTGGACCAATGAATATCATACAGTCCTTCACCATTTATTGGACGTTTTCGGTTCTCGAAAATAGCGTCCGATAAATGAGCATCGTCCGATAAATGGGCATTTTCGGATCTTTTTCTATTAGAATGGCTTGTTTTGGACATGTTTTTTTTGTATAATTAAAAAATAGTTTTTAGTACTTGCGTATTATTTTGTGTGTTAAANCTTCCTGCTAAAATATTGACCACGGTAATTTATATGTTTCATATTTTATTTGTTAATAAACCAATAGAAATATTCAAGCATATTCATAAAAGGACAAAAACATAGAATTTTGGGAGAGATTTACTGGGTGAAAATTGGATTTTGAGGCCCCGGGTTAGACTAGTCGAATCCCTTCTCACCTCGTTTTTCTCTCGTAAAATCCCTCTCAATCTTCATACCTTCTGTCCTCCTCCATCCATATGCCGTTTTACGTGAGAAAAAAGAAAATTAAGTTGTTCCTATTTCATCTTATGTGAAATGTATAGCCCGTTTTAAGTCTGTTTTCAAATATATAAGTTATCCACCTAGTCTTTTAATATGTCTGGCGTTTATCTTACCTTTTTTAAGTCGCTACTTGTCTGGCCGTTCGAGATCGGCCACGTTCTTCCGGTAGTTGGAAGTCTTCTTCCCGTAATCCGTGTGCAGCCATTTCGTCCCTGGCGACCGTCAATGGGTGTAATTTTTTGCCTATTTTTGCAAAGGCTGAGTCTGGCGATGGTTGTATTATGTCAATCGGGTTGGCCCGTAAATAAGTACTTGCCATTATTGATGTTGGCACCCACCCCATTTTCATGTTAATCTTTTCCAGACTTGAGCCTGTATCCCAGAGGATATTTGTTGTAAGGCGGCGAATTGGAATCACGCCATTCGTTACTCGTTCATTCGGTCGTTGTTGAGTCCACAGGTCTGTAGCTGCCTTGACCGCTCTTTCGGATTTGGTCAATGAATCCGACGTCTGATCAATTAAAGTAACTGACGTTTTGTGGAAGGCAAGAATCGAAATGACTTTGTTGGCCAATGTTGCGATGTATTTGCCGCCCACTACACATGATACTACGACTGGTACAAATCGCCCTTGCGCTGTATTATCTGAGTTCTTGGATTTTGGGGTGTAGATAAAAATGTAGACCTTCTTTGTGTCCCCATGTTGTATTGTGACAGTATTGGCCGTTGAGACCACTGCTTCCATGGGGATACGAAGAGTTTCTGCAAATCGGAAACCCGTGAGTGTCAGAAATACTGCAAGTGCTTTTTGTTGGGATGCTAACGACGTGGACTTGTTTTGAGGTTGTAGTCGCCATGTACCCTCGATTGATTTGAAGGGGTGTTTTTCGATTTCCTCAATGATCGACAGCATTACTTCTGGATGGAAGGTTGTAGATCTTCGCGCATTCATGAATTCTTGTTCAATAAGAATGTTCGAAAACATGGTTGCCATCGTCTTTGCTGCCGCCAGGTTCAATGATACGATCTCTGGGGCGCCTACTTTATGCATCATATATTTATGAAATTCAACCACGGCTGCTTTAATCACAGAATATGAACACATTTTGTAGGTGAGCTCCACGTCATCAATGATTGTCGTACATGTTGTGCGTCCTGTGCGGGTGGACCATAGGATGATCGATTCTAGCAAAGTAGATGGGTCATACCAGTCCAACGATGCGTATGGGTTATCCACTCGTGCCATATCTTCGCGAACCTTAATATGTTATTTTTAATCCTTGTTTATAGCAAATACAGTGTTGTTTTAAGTATATTATAACGTTTCCCTTTTTTGTAAAGATTTTAATGGTTTTAGTATTTATCATATCGAGTATATTATGTTCAGCTAACCCTTGCGTTGGTTATTTTTTGTTCATATTTTACTATCGGTTTATTTTTTATAAATAATTTTATATTTACCTTTTTAACAAAAAGTATCAGCAAGGTGGTAATCCGTTTTGGTGGCGCGGTGAACGCAGTTATGAAATTTTCAAAATTGATTTTGAGGGAGATCGTGTTTTCTTTGACCTTTTTAAGGCGTTCATCGTCTGCATCACTGATAAACGCTACGAAATTACGAATCTGTATCGGAGTGGGATTGTTGAGATGTAGTTGATTGAACCAATTCTTACCATCAGAAATGTCCGCATGTGTTTGTCGAATTAGTTCGCCTTCCTCAATCTCAGGCCAATCCTCCTCTTCATAGTTCGCCATCATGTTTTGTTGTGAAGTGTGTGCATCCGACGTAGCCCTTATCTCCTCAATCATTTGATTTACTTCATTTGTCTCAACCGCAGCGTTCACCTCTTGTGTTGTTGGTTTTAATTGTGTGGCAATGACCTTCGCCAACTCCTGTACTGAAATGATATTTGTGAGTGCGTGTAGGTTTGTCTCTTTTTTTTGAAAAAATAAAAAATGTTTCTCTTTATGTTTTTAATTTGTTGTTTTTGACAACATGAATTATTTAAACAATGTTTTTGTTTTATGGAAAAATAAACGTCTATTTATAAAAATTTGTGTACATTATAGTTTAATCACTATTCTATGTTTTCTAACCCTTTCTAAGTCTAATTTTTCACCGAGCTGGAAATCTGTCTTTTAAAGACTTTTTTCATTTGCCGAGTCTTTTTTACTTATATTTTTTATTAAAAAATTAACAGATGTAATCATATTGATTCTTACCTGTTTCTTTCAGCTCTTTAACTTCTGTTCGAAGTTCACCGATTTCATTCCCCGGTTGGTGTTCCGGTTCCTCTATGGTTGGTGGTGGTTGTTTTTTCACTATTGGGTTAAAACGAATCACCCCTTTCATTTTGGCTTCAATTTTCTTCAAACGTTGGTTTCGATCCATTTTTGTAAAACTCTTTTTTGTTTAAAACTAAAATTGAAGAAAGTTATGAATTGTATAAATTATCGTTTCTATCTTTTTAGTGTAAGAGGGAATATTTTAAATAATTTTTCTGAGGAAAAACGCGCCGTCCTCCACCCTGTTTTTTTAGATGTTTTATTGGTCTTTTTAATAAAATCAATTTATCGTGTGTTATTTTTTTGAAAAAGAATTTTAACTGGTTGGAGGCTACAGTTCTTTTTTCTCAAAAAAAAATTTTTTTTATAATATTTTTTAATTCATTCATAAGTTTTGAGTCCTAGTCTAAACTTTTTAATTTTTTGGGTTAGCGTTTTTATAGCACATTGTAAGTTGCAAAGAAATTACCCTTTTTGGTTAATTTTTTCAGAACTTTGATCTTTTAATTCACTTTTGGGGTTTTTTGTGATTATCTGAATTGTTTATATTGTACCTTTTGATTTTTATCTTGAATTTTTGATGTCCCCTTTTTTTTAAAATCTCTAATTTTTATTATCGTTCTTGCGACAAAAATAATGTGTGTGAGTATTGTGTTTGAGTTTTTCTGGTACCTTAAATATTGCAGCACGTGATTGGTATGGTGTCCAATCAAATTACATCTTTTTTGCGCAATCGTCTTGAGATCTGATTTCTTTCTGCTCGTTGTAGAAAAAGGCTCCCCTTTGTCCACCTTGACGTGCGGCCACTAGGCGTTCCCACTCATCAATTCCCACATCTTTTATGCCGATTTTTTGTAAATATGTATGTTCGTCTGCGTAGTGATTACTTCCACATCCATTGATTGGGCAGCGAACCGGCTGATTTTGATGTGTAACCCGTGTGGGTGTGCCATTGATGTTTTTGATGTAGATTCGTCGTCTGAAAAATTTTGCGCCTTGTTGTTTTTGGCGCCCCTGTGGGTTGTTTTGGGCGTTGTTGTGTTGGGATGGTCGTTGGTTGTTGTTTGTGCTTTTGTTGCCGCGAAAACCACCTCGTCCACGTCCGCGATTATTTCGATTAAAACGGAGGTGTTTAGTGACCTTGAAGTCAAAATCTGATTCCCCGGCCAATACGCGGTGTTCCGCAGCTGCTTTTACATTTGCCACTACCAACTTGTGTTCCGCCATCAACTTTGCTGGGTCTTTGTACATTTTTTTCAAATGTTCCATTTTGGACCAATTTTTTCGAATTCTGCTCATTGTGGCATGGTCATCTGAATCTTCCGGAATGAACATTTTGTCCAAAACTACCAGTAATTCTTCGACCGTTATCCACCCATCGTTTATTTTGTCGAGCATCTGGTGGTAAGCCCGGAAACCTTCTTCTCCAAATTTTTTGAAGTGTCTTTCCAGTTTTTTGAATTCCTCCAAAATGTACCGGAAAGAAATGGGTTTTTCATCGGTGTGAAATTTATTCAATTTATACATCAATTCTTCCCGAAACTCGCGAAATTGACGTACTTTTTGAATCTTCTGTGTGAAGTCGCTGGAGCAGATACGAAAAAGCGGGTCTGTGGTTTTTTGTTTTTTGGCCTTTGTTTGAGAAGATCTTGGTTTAATGTCGTCTTCTGAGTCCGAGGTTTGATGTCCAAATGACTCTTCTGATGACAGATCAACATAGTCTTGCGCCATTACCGTGTCCACCTTGCAGACTTCCTCAATTGCTTCCTATTTTGATTTTTTATTAATTATAATGATTGTTAATTATTATGAAAAAAAACTTATGACCATTAGTCTGTGTTTTTTGTCCAAAATCTTTTTGACCCTTTTTCTTAGTTTAATTTGTACCGATTATATCTATTTGCTTATAGATTTTTTAATAAAATTGTAAAATTCTGACTTGTTAGATGGTCCAAATATATCCGTTTTGTTTGTTTTAATTTTAACTTTTTACCTTATACTGTTCGTCTTTCGGGTCTTGTAAAAGCTCTTCATTGTCGTGGATACGATTTTTTGTCACTTTAACTGCAGTTGACATTTCCTCCAGTTGATCCATCTTTTGGTCCATCACCTCATTGACAAAGTCTACCGAGGGCTGTTCCGTGATAAGATTAGACAGTGACTCATCTTGTAGGATGTTTAAGTCCCAAATTTGGTCCGATTCATAAGTGTCCAGGAATGCATTCAGTTGTGTGACTTGCTCGTGAAGTTCTTTAACACGCGCTTTCTGTGTCGCATATTGATCCCGAAATAGGTTCAATCGCTTCTGGACTCCCTTGTTCACTTTTTTAACTACTACTTTATGAATCTTGCTCGATCCTTTCAGGATCTTTTTTCGAGTTTCCTCAGAGCAATCAGCTAAAGACATAATTTCGTCTAAAAGAATTAAAAAATATTTATGTGGGTATGATATTTTTAATTTCAGAAATGTCGAAAATGATTTGTAAGACAAAAAAAATTTTATAAAATTTGACTGTAAAGTTTTAACGTGTACAAGGGAGTCATCTTTTAATGTTTTTACAATGTGTATTTTTGTACTTCTGTGTATACATTCAATTCGCCGGTGGTTCTTGCCATCATGAAGCTAATGAAGATTTTTTAATTTTTTAATTAATCTTAAAAAATTTTTTTTAAATATAATTGTTTTATTATTTTAATGAGTATAGTTTTTGACAAAAAACTGTTTACTTGTGATATCTTGAACTTTCTGTTTTGCGTATATTCAAGAGTGCTGTTTGGTTCAGCTCGTTTTTATGTTTTTAATTCTTTTGCAAGAAAAGTTTATACTTTTAAATTATGATTTTTTATTAGAAAAAAATTTTTTAATTATCCATTACATTAATAGGGGCATTTCCCCAAGCTTTGTTGGTCTGATTTAAAACAGGCTTCATTTTTGAATTTTAACTTTTTTATAAATGTATGGCCGTCGAGGGGTTTGAACTCGAGTAGGGAGTGTCATAATCAGAGATCATACTACTTAGGCCAACCACACTCCGTTCCTAATGGTATATTTTGCCACTTTTATATTTTGTATATTTTGATTTTTTATAAATTTATTATGTGATTTCTCTGAGTTACTCCCCTTTTTTATATGGAATTTTAATTTGTCCGAGTAATATAAGTCTTTATTTTTTACCTTTCGTGCTGCCAATCAATCGGGGTGCGATTTTTTGTCGGGTCATGATCGGTAGAGAACTTTTGAGCAAAAACCGAAAGTTGTCGAATCAGGCTTTCTCGTTCTTCAATCGGATTATTGTTCGTGCGGACCATGAAGATATTTTCTAAGTGTTCGTCATATCGGAGCGTTTGGTTATCTATGTATTTGACCGCAGCCGATAGCGCGTTTTTCAAAATATGGGTCATCGCCTTGATTTTCTTCTGAAGAATCCATCGTTTTTCATCAAAAGGGTTTTCATCTAGGAAGATTTCCCCCTCCTCTAACAACAACTTCACCATTTTCGGGTGGGATAACTTGGTAGCTTTCAGAAGTCCCCGTGTGATTTTGTAGTCCGTTATAAGGTAGCTGTAGAAGGGAGGTGCCAGTTGTTGTGGAAAGGGGAGTTGTATCATCTTGTGCATGTATTGTTCCGGCTTTAAAATGTAATTATTATCTTATAGTATTATTCTCATTGTGTTTCAACGCCGGTTTGTCTAATAGTTTTATATTATTTTAATTACCGTCCCGACCTTCTAGTTGATCATCCCGTGGTTGGTAACGACTGTCTAGTTGAACATGTTTTTTTCGAAAATATAAACTACACAACTAGAAGGTCGGGACTGTATATATATAGATCTATTTTTAATTTTAATTTTTTACTTTTTGCTTTTGCTGTTTTTTTTGCTATTCCCAAAATTTTAACAAAAAACCGTCTACTAATTTTTTATAAAAAACCGAAGTGTATCAATTCGAGAGTATTTTTGAGATTTTGTGTCCCGTATATATCTTTTCATATAAAAGATTGTTTGTGTTTTTGTTAATGTTTGGGTCCTTATTATGTAGACTTGTCATTTTTAATATTTTTTAACGTACCTTACTCTGCATTTGCATCATCTGACAATTATAACTGATTGCCAATTTTAAGCAAAAAGGGAGACTGGGATGGCAGATTGACCCTGTGACCATTGGGTTATTCGTAGTTGCGCGTAATCCCAAAATAGATTTGAGACTAGCCGAGCCTCCAAATAACGAGTGAGTGGGGATAGGTTGTAACGGCCATTTTGAAATTTGTTCCTCATTTGCTGACTGGCCTTGTAAGGTGGATGAAATGGCCGGCAATTGTTGATGAGGAAGACTAATGAGCAGCGGCCAGTCTTCGATATTGGCTTTGTTTGAGTCCCATTGGGGGGTTGTCAGGTCGACTACTTGGTAGACATTGATCGGACGAAAAATAGGTACCAAACAGTCATCGGACGCGCCCCATAGTGTTGCACGGCATTTGGCTTTGTTGCCCAGGTGCTCGTTTTTTGTTGGGTCGAATGGACTTTTCATATGTTCAATCATATGTCGACCAATAATCGCTCCTGTTTCGATGTATGTCAAATTGGCGTCTGTGTCGGTCTTAATCATCTCAGCCAGTGTCTTTTTTTCTGAAAAAGCCTCCGTCAAGGGTCCACCGTTTGGACTAGTGACTAGGTTGGAGGTAATATCTTTGAAAATACCCGCCAGTGGCATTAACAAAGGTATACTCTCCCCTATCTTTTGGGAGATTTTTTCAATGTATTCTTTCGCCATGTGTTGTTGTGATTCGTTTGGTGGCAATTTGACCTCCACAAATGACATGTTCGAATTTTAATTCTAGATTTTGGTTTTCTAAAAATATAGCTCTAAGGACTCAATCTAGTTTTTAAGCTTTCTTCACATAATATGCATTTTTTGTCAAATCATAAAATTTGTTGAGATAGGGATCTATTCTCAGTTTTTAGGCCTATTTCACTGCTTTTTGCTTTTGTGTAAAAAATCTCATTTCAAAGAAAACTATTTTTTGTTTCTCGATGGGGTTTGAAACATCACCTTTTATTCGTTTTTTATGACCAAATTTCACTTTTTTAAGGAAAAATATTATTCAACGCTTATTTTTAATCCTATTTGTGATGTATCATGTTTTTTTTTTTTAAAATTGTTAAGACAGTTTCAAATAGTTATTTTAGGTGTAATACAAAAAAAATTTTAACGTATATTCATATAGTCATTGTGTTAGTTGGCAGTTGTCTCGAATCGATCCATCGTTCGTTTACACTGGTATGATTCGTTTTATTCTGAAAAACTTATTACTGTTTTGTATAAGTTTATTTCGTGTGAACTACTTTATTTTTTTATATATTGTGGTTTATCCATTTTCTCAATTTCTAGAACAAATGATGTATATTGTGTTTAATATAATAACCACTACTGAATAGGACCATGTAAGGGTCTCAATTATCATTCAGTTATAACTTTTTGTAGACTTGTCTTTTTATGTAAAATGTGACTTATGTCCTTGTTTTGTGTTTTGTTCATAATGACATCCTTACATGGTCATATTTTTACAAAATGTACCACGGGGTCACGTTGATATTTATATTTTGTGTGTTTATAAAATATGATTGTTATTTTTTTGAGAAACCGTTTATGTGTAGCTACAAAAAACATCAATCAAGGATTTTTTATTAAAAAATACCTTCTGAGTTTTCCGCCCGGTTTGTCAAGATGCGTTCGACGCGAATTTGATCATCTTCGAGGTTTTGGTAGTAATTTTCTACTTCCGCGATTTGCCCGAGTACATTTTGTATATCGTGCATTTCCCCAAGGTTGATTTCTGGTGTTGTATAGTAGCGATTAACTGGTGGGGTTTGAAGTATCTCATCAGCCTTGGGGGTTAATGTTATATACTTCATTTCCTTGCGCAATGAATCAACCACCGATGTTGTAGGGGTCATCGTCTTTTTTTGTTTTGACTTTCGTGCTCGTGTGATCGGTCTTGGTGGTTCCATATCTGTTGAAGTATTTGTGGTGGATGTAGACGGGGAAGACTGGGGGTTGATTGTTTCGTATCGATCCAGGGATAATAATGGGTCTTCAAATGACATGTCAGTTAAAGAATTAGCCGCATTCATCTGAGGTCCGTTGGTTATGGGATCCAAAGGTGTCATTGGTCGAGCTACCCCTTCAATCGGTGTTAACGCCTCCAGTTGTTCGAAATCCACTGTGAGCACGAAATCATACAGTTTTTTAGACTGTTCATTTGCCATATCAAGTTTTATGACCATACCGTCAGACGTGATTTGATGACTTAACGTGAAATCGAGCAAATCTTGTCGAGTCGGTATCTGTCCTCTTGGCACTATAAGTTGCATAAATGAGTGTTTATATATAACATGCCATGTGTCTTAATACGTTATAAGTACGTATTTTGAATTTTTTATATTTCTTAATTTTTTGTAAAATTCGTTTGGGTCACACCTACCATCTTTTTATAAATCAAAAATTCTTTGTTAAGACCTATTTTTAGTTTTTGTCTTTTCAGTCAAATTTATTCAATTACTGATTCATGATGGTCTGATTAGTTTTGACCTTGGCCCATTATTCGTGTACATAATTATCGTGTTTTTAACATTTTCTTCAGCTTTTATTCTTATAGGTGTAACTGAGTGTGTATATATTTGTGTTTATATATGATATGTATATTTTACCTAAGTTAAATTTGAGTAGGCGAAGTGCAAATCGTGCTTTATCGAACAATGTGTGCGTTTCTGTCCGTTGTTGTGCAATAAACCGGTGACGGTGACAAACCTCCGCTCGGTTGACTTCATACTGTGCCCCGATTGCCGATTGTTCTTGAGTGTTTTTCAACAATGTCCAGTCCAGTCGTTGTATGTTCGGGTTTTTGAAAACCTTCGCGTTCAACATATGATTGGCCGAAACGTTGATTATTTCATGAGCAATTGTTTGGGTAGCTCGATGTACCGGTGCGTTTTCTGCATTGTCTGTCATCTCGAACGCGTCATCATCATCGAATGCCCGTTGAATCAAAACTTTGACTTGTTTTGTTCGTGGGTCCTCTTGCTGTTTAATTGGGACTGAGCGCCATTCGTCTGTTTCTTCATGACCTAATAGGTTGACCCTTTGTTGGACTTTTCGTTCGTCAATCAACGCGTGGTGTTTATTTCCGTTTCCTTTGTTGGAACCAATCAGTCGGGACGAATGTGTTTTCGGAAACAGTTGATTTATCAGTTGAAGTTCTGATTTGTTAACCAATGTGTATGAACCAACATTCGTTCCGTATGACGACCTGTAGGCTGATAGCGGTCCGAACTCAGATTGATTATTGTTGGGGCTTATTTTCATGTTTTTGTGCATGAAAAGTTTTTCCGGAACGAAGGTCATTGTACGGAACAAAGCCTTTTTGATGGCCTCCCAATCGGTCATGGGCGGGCTCTCATTTCGGATGGACATGTCGATGGTATGAATGTGTTTGAGTCGTGAGCGTAGCTGATCACATTCAAATGTCGCGCAGGCATGCTGGATTCCCTCTTTACCCCCATGTGACTGATGATCTAGGGATACCCATAGGCACGCAGTTGTAAACCATGAAGCCAAGATCACACCAGAGGTCATGTTCGCATCAATTGCAGTAGCTTTGGAGGCTAACTTGTGTACGTTAATCGCTCCTTTGACTCCTGTCGCCTTGTGTCGTGGGTCAGAGTGTTCGTATGGACAAGAGATGGCGTTCGATTCGGCCACCAGGACCGTTGCAAACCACAGTGTGTCTACCTTGGTACTGAATCGAATATATGGGTGGTGTTTGGGATCCAGCTTGTTAATGTGTCCATATTCAGTTGGCAAGGCATTTTGGGCAACCAAGGATAAGATGATCGCCTTGACCACTACCACCACATGTTCTTGTGACGGGAACCAGGCCGAGAAGAAGTGTGCGTCTTCCGTCTTGTATCTTGGATCCCCTTGTCGAAAATCATTTTGTTTCGCCAAAGCCCGTTGGCTAATCATCATGAATTCTTCCGCCAATTCTGCCACCGTCGCGAATAAATATTTGTGAGTTATCTTATAGGGGTCATAATTGATATTAATCGCCCGTACGATTTGAAAACTCATCTCTCTTGCTAGTATTACCGCCAGGATTTCTTTGGCTGCGGTTGTCATCCCATTTTCCATGAGTTTGTTGTCACTGTCGGCCATGCAAAATGAAGTGGCTTTTTGTATGGTTTCGTAGAATTCCAACCTTGAATCCATGAATGTTAGGGTGAATTGCAAGTAGCTATGATAGAAGCGATCGGCGGCTGTTTTGGCCAGTGGTGACAATGATGCATTGTCTAGTGACCCGAAAATACAATTAAGCTTCACTGCAGTCATGCACGCTTTTCCAAGGCCCTAGAGGAAAGTATTTTTAAGACTTTGTTCTTTTAATTTTTTATTTTTTATTCATGGTTTATTATTTTAAAAGATTTAATTATGAATTTGAGTAACCGTAACTTTCTTGGTATCATATATGCCGGTGCTAAATATTAAAATATTTGTATAATAGGTTTTTTAGACGGTTTTTATTTATAAGAAGAAGTCATGGTTGTGTATCTAAAATTATCTCTATTATCTTGTATGTTAATTTGTACGCATTTATGTAAAGTCAACTTATTTCTTAACTCATGTTTTAAGCATACTATGTTTTATTTTCATGAAATATGAAAAAATTGTTATTGTTTTAATTATGTTTTTATGATATTCTTAAAATTACTTTTATTTCACGTACCATGACTAAGGGTGTAGCACCATTGAAAGTTTCAAGTTGTGATATGCGCATTTCAGGCAGTGGGTCGTTCTTTGACGCTTGATGAGCCGCAAATACCCGATCAGCAAGATTGTCATATTTTCGGCGTAGTGTATTGGTGTTCCATTGTTTTTCAGCCTTCGTTGTTTTAGGTTGATTCGGTGCGAGATTGTGGTGGGTTAACCCTTCATCAAACAGTGTTCGGGTTCCTTGAGTTTATTTTTAATTTCACGTTTTTATACTGGGTTCTTTACATGATTTTTTTGAAAAAAAAATTTTTTAATCTCTTACCAGTTTTAATTGGATCCATACACATTTTCCCTTGTTGTAATCGCAACCGATTGACATTTCGAGTTCGTGGGATAAGTGGATTTGGAAGCCCTCTTCCGGCACCTAGTGCCAACAAATCCATGCGGGAGTTTTCTCGTGCTGTTGTTTGTCGGGACATAATGTTTCCAATAACGATTTTAACTTGTTTTCTGAAAGAAAAAAATGTTAAGTAACGAGTCTCTTCAACTAATTTTTATTCAACTAAAGTCTTGATAATCTGAGTGAGAGTTGATCGAAAAAATATTTTCCATTTTCACGTTTAGGTCTCAAGTGTATAAGGTGCCCCAACTGTTCGTTATTGTAGAACGAAACGTTTGTGATTGTCGCTACTGGGTTATAGTAGAAATTGACTTTTGACACCGCCTTTTTAGGCGTGGTAAAAATAAAAATGTGCTGAATCTTCGGTAATTCATTATCATTCAGTAGTGTCAGCCAGACTTGTGACAGTTTTTTAAGAATGAAAATAATGTCATCCGATAAGATCGCATACACATTATGTATGTGGGTATTTGCGATAAACGGGTCAACGATAATTTTGAAAAAAGGATCAGTGTGAAAATGAAAAATCCGATAGGCCTTGATGGTTGCTGACATAGTGACATATTTTGGTTCATCTAAGGCGTTTTCTCGTAAAAAAGAAAAGACTTTGAGACGAAAAAAGTCTATGTCGATGTTATCTTCTAATGTTAAATCTTGGGACTTGAATTTATGATGTGTTATTTTTGTGTGTGTTGAGGCCGTTAATATGAATTTCACTGAAATGTTAAATTCAACAAAAATGATATTCTTAAGGTGTACTAAATAATTTCTGAAGTTCCAAGATTTTTTAGACATGGTGGAAATGAATCTTGAAAAATTCTCAGAATCGACAATGAAGTAACACATATTGTAAGGATAGGTTTGCAAGTGGGTATTCAATGCATGCAAGAACTGTTGAAGTGTTTCAGTGTAAGGGTTAAGGTTTGCCGTGTTATTAATATCTGCATTTTTAACCGTAAAAAGTTGTTCTGCATGTCTGATAAAGAGGCTTTGTCGAATCAGCGCCAGTGGGTTAATTCTGGCTTTATGAACCCAGAAATCCTGATTTTCAGGGTTTATTACCCACCCTTTAAATGTTTCAGTTTTTTCTTCAAAAGTGGGTGTGCTTGTTTGTTGTTCATGAAAAAGTGCTTCTGATAAGAAAAAAATAATCGGTTTCGGTCTCAGTTCGTGTTTTTCATGTATTCGTTTGTCTATGTTGTTCCACAAAAAGGTGATTTCACTAAACGCATATTTGAATATGTGAGGTGTTGTACATGTAGGGTATTTAGTGAGAAAGCGAAGAGCCAACGTTTCCATAAGTAAACACGAACTAGTACCGATCCACAGAATTATACCAGTGATTTGGGCCAGATGTTTTTCAGACCATGTGAACTGAGATGCTTGAAAAACTCTCCAATCCCATTTCAACATATGTACTGAAAATTCTATTTGCCTAAAACCAGCTAATATATTCATTTTTAACTTGTTGGCTAGTTCAGAGTCAATGTGAAATGATTTCGATTTTAAGTCTATCCAAACTCCGAGATATTTTGAAACTTGTAACGCGTTTAATTGGGTTTTATCCCAACTCGCGTGTAGACCGAGTTCCATTAACTTGGCCAAAAATGTGGGCCAAAAAACCGGAGGGGTATTTTGTGTGGCTTTGTTTGATAAAACAATTGCTACGTCATCTACATACCTTATTACATCTAAGATTAGATCCGATAAGTTGTAGAGTTTGGTCAAGCGTAAAAATTCCAATTCTACTATCTGCATTACAAGGTCGTGAAAAAAAGGTGACAATGGGAGTCCAAAAAGCAAATTTGTTCCTTGTAAGTAAAAATGGGGTATCTCTAGTCCTAAACATTCTGCAATAGCATGTTCAACTTTAACATGTGAAAAACTCGCCTTCATATCAATTGTAACAATAAAAGCGGCTTCTTCGGGAATGTAATTTAAAAAATTGATAGAATTGGCTTGACTGAAGTGCCACGTTTTTGAAAAAAGGGTGATGGGATGAGAATCAATGCAAGGTCTTATGCGTTCAACAATTTTACCCGCAGTTTTGTCAAACCGTAGTTCGACTACACCGTGTACCGGGTTAATGATTGAAAACATATCCCGATATTCAGGTAAGTTTGGGGATTTGAGTTCTAATGTACCCTGAATCACCTGATCTAAGATCCTGGTCAAAAATGCTGGCTTGTTTTTTAGGAATCTAGACCTGATTTGATCTGGCACAATTGGTACAAAAGAGCTGCCTTTTTTAATAAAAAAATGTCGCGCCTTTTTCTCATCAATGGTCATATAATATATTTCACCTAAATATTTGATAGATTTGTTAAGCAAATGATCATCAAAGAAGTTCTCACTGATGACTCCATTTATCAAAATATCTCTGGTCATATTGGGGTGGGTTAGGGAGTTTCTGTTGAGTTCAATTGCTTTTAGAAATGCGTTCATGCATAAATGAGGTAAGTTTGCATTGAATTTACAATTTGATAAAAGGAGGTTTTTTTCTTTGCCTATAAGTCTGCGATCGCCAGTGTTATATGATAGTGTATGCCCATCTGAAACTTGAAGAATCTGTGCATGTGCGCGAAAATTTTCATTTAGGAGCGTACCATTTTCAAACGTTTTGCGTGGCAGACTTACTATATGTTTTTCTTTTTTGTCCTCGAAGATCGTAATTTGTGGGAGCCAAATCGGGTGTGGTAACAGTCTGGCATAACTTCCTTTTTGATTTGAAAAGCTGGAAATACAGATCTCCTCGTCAAATGTGCCTAGGTTTTGCAGGTTAAAGGTGTATTTTGACCAATTTTCACTCGTTTTAAAAATTTTATCTGGGATCGCTTTTTGACCAAAAAATTCAAGAATAATATTTCATTTGGGGTTGTGATATGTCTAACTTATTCTTATAGAAAAAATCAAAAATGAAAATTACTACTTGAATAAAAATTCTCAGAATTCAAGATTACCCTATCCAGTTTCTTTGAATTTTTTAACTCTCACCTTGATCTCTGCTAAACTGTACGGACAATAAGACATTGTACAATCTCTGTACTTCTTCATCTTCTTGGTCCAATATTTTCAACCAGGCTTTGTGAAACGGGCCATTTATGTCCCAACTTAATTTTCTCGGATTTCTCTGTTGTTTTTGAAAATCCAAAACTTCCGTGGCCACCTCTGTCTTGATTTTTATAACTTCGTGTATATCTCGTATCACGTGGTTCTAAAAATTGTAATATATAATATGATTTCTCTATTTTTATTAATCTAAAAATAATAAGTTATTTATTTATTTACGTGAGGTGCTGCCATTCGTAAACCCGTTCGGCATCTAATTGGTTTCACTTCTTGTTTTTTTCGCGGATCCCTTTCGCTGGCTCACGTGACCACCACTCACCAACCAATAAGGTGACGAACGTGTGATATCGTGGGAAATAATATCGTCTAATCACGTAAATTTTCCTGAAAAAATGCACAATTTGGCAGTCGTGCACAATTTAAAAGTGGGGACTGTATACTCATCGACTTTAAATATGAACGTCGTTTTTTTTTCAATTGAATATAATATTCAATAAATAATTTATTTACAGTAGATAAAGAAATTGTGACTGTTTCCTATTTTCGTAAAATGGCCCAGAAAAACTACATGAACTGTATCAATATTCTGAAAAAAAATATCAAGATCACAAAACTTACGACAATTCTGTGTTTCACAGTCTTGAGTATGTCTGATGTAATCACCAGGACATAACTTTGAATCGCGATTTCGATAAATACATTGGCGGTTCTTGGTTTGTCGGCCACCTCCACATGATGCACTACAAGTCGAATACTCGCCCCATGCAGTATAAGTTGCTAGAATATTAAGTTGTCATATATTTTTCCGTCTACGCAATATCGTACTGTACGATTATGCCGGAGCGTCGGCACAGTACAGTTAAACATCAAATGGATATCCAAGTTCACTTTTATGTTCAGAAAAAAAGTAATTAAAAAAAGTACAGTTAGTGTCATGACTCATGACCATCCTTAAAGGAAGGTGATTTAACTCGTGAGACCCTTTCTTATAAATTTTAACGCTTTCCCATAACAAAATAACCTTTGTCCTTAATTAACTTACGACAGGTCTGTGTTTCACAGTTTTGAGTATGACTGACGTTATAATCAGGACATAACTTTGAATCGCGATTTCGGTAAATACATCGACGGTTCTTGGTTTGTTGTCCAGTTCCACATGAAACACTACAAGTCGAATACTCACCCCATTTACTGTAAGTGGCTAAAATAATAAGTTGTCATAATCTATGAGTCATATTTTTTGACTTATAATGATTCTACGCAATGGCGGTTATCAAAGTAACCGACAGTGACAAAATTTTTGTCATAAAAACTGTTTTGGATAGATTCCAGAGCTCGAAAGTTAGACGGAAAATGTGGTAGTGTCAAATTCTAGCACTAATGCCTGCCCAAATCAAAATTAATTTTGTCCATAATTAACTTACGACAGTTCTGTGTTTCACAGGTTGCAATATGACTGACGTTATACAGCGGTTGCGCCCACAACGCAACGCCCCACAACGCAACAGTGCGCCCACAACGCAACGCTTTTTGACCTATAGGTTGGTGCGCCCATAACGCAACGCCCGACAACGCAANCTTTCTCGTCATAATCGCTGGTATATGCTCTTCCCCCAAGCGTGTTGCAAATGTCATGAAATCCAACTAAATTGAATTGATCAATAACATCATCTAAATTTTCTGTTGGCCAAAATTTTTGAGAATCGCTATTAAATGAATATACCATTTTCTTCTATACATCACTTGCGTAGTTATCCGGCATCGAGTTACCCGGTAATTTTACCGGATAACATCATTAGCGGACCAATGTTATTTTTGCAGGTTTTTTTTCCAAAATTTATTTCACTTTTCCGCCTATGCGATGCGCAATTATCCGGAACCCTACCGAGTTACCCAGGACCCTGCTCCTATAAAACATTGTTGATCCAAAAACCCTTAAATGATTAAAATTATTAAAAGCTTTTATTTTTTCACTTCTAATAAAAATAACTAATTGATATTGATTTGGTACGAATTTGCCATCGTTTTAAGGATGGCTAGGTCGCATTGTTTACAAACTTTAAATCGCGGGAAACCGTTATAAAAATATTGGTTTTCAGTTTTTAGTAGTAAACAAATCGACCTACCCATCCTTAAAAATTAAGTTTACCGCTTGTGCGTTTATCCCGCACCATGCGCAGTTATCTTGCAGGTTTTTTCGTTAAACTTACCTGATCATTTAATAAACTTCATTAGGTATTAGTAATACCGTATTACAAATGGATGGTTTATGGTACGTTGGACAAAAAAATCTACATCATTTACATCTATAAAGCTTGAATATATTTTGTATGGTTTCGAAAAGAAGGTTAATCATTTTGGAATAAACACAAATTAAGTCGGGCTTTAGACGACATTCAATTCGAAAAAATTATGGGAAAGGCTTCATCTCATACTGTGAATTAATCCTTTTGTGTATTTCGGAAGTCTTTTGTTCACGTGTCATTTCTCAGTGACTCGTATATAACGGACCGATTTACCACATTAGGACAGTCATGGTATAGAACCAAAATAGTAGGGACTTAGTTAGGGCCTTAGTTTTTATGTTTCTGTTAATAAAATACTGGAGCAGATTGCATTGATTTTTATGAAATATTGGCTATTATATGTTTTAACTTTTTCGGCGCGACGTAAGAGAGAATGCAAGGTGTAGCATCAACAATAGGGGGGTTTGTAAGTTAACTACAGTCCCGGCTTTCAAATTGTGCACCCTTAAGTCTGAGTTATTATGTGTACCATAATAAGCGACTGCCAAATTGTGCACACTGCTAAATTGTGCACGACTGCCAATTTGTGCACTGTTTTTGGAAACCCCCTATCTTTACTATAGATATAGAGTAAAGCGTTTTTTCGAACGTTGTTGTGAAAAATTACCAAATTTAGCCGTCTAGGAGTGGGAATACTTTGTAAATTTGTTTTGAGGTGCGAAACAGCGCTGTGGGGGCATATAATACAAGTATATATGCCATATTTACGTTTAGTTATGGTTTTATGTCTTTAACCATGAACCGAGAACCATTTCGGAAGTGACATTCAAGGTTTGAGATTAACTGTTACCGTACTTTCAGATAAATGTAGTAACACCTTTTTTATGGAAAATAGGAATTTCCCACACAAATTATCATTAAAACTGCCTCACCATTAATACATATAAACAGTTTATTCAGCCCTGACCAGCGGCACGATGATAATCGAACCACATCATGCCTTGATCCCATTTTTCCATTATTCGTCGCTTATAGATTTTTTTAATTGACGAATTGTGAGCAATTGGCGCGTTGTTATCCAGCAAAAACGAACTGCTGAGATCAATGCAAGTAAAATGTCCCGTTTCAAGAAAAATAACGATAAAGGACAGAAACACCAATGGCAAGAAATACATAACATACGCTAGAACAACAGTCAGTTTATTGTTCGTTATGGGTTCATATAAGAATCTTTTGGAGTCCATTATGACAACTTGTTGCATTCGTATTTCTTTCCAAACATGTAAAATGATAGCACGAAATTTGTTCTGAAAATTATCCTTATATATGCGTCGTCCAGACTCATAATTAAGGTGGTATCTACATATATAGTTTATACCGTATAGATGAAGTTGTTGAGGGTAAAAATTTTCACCAACAGACTTTTTTATTCAACAGGTCAAATTTTCGACACAAAATTGACATTGAAATTCCGGGAAATTTCACATTTTTATTACAAACGTTTCAAATTGTCAATATTCCCATAATTTAGGCATTTGAGAAAAATGGGGGTCCGTGAAACCTGGAGATCTTAAGATCTAAAGATCTTACTTTGTATATGACCCCAATGAAATTTTATGTCCATAAAACCTGGAATGGTATGTGTATATTCAACACCAGGCCGAAAATAATGTTTTGGAAGATAAACAACCCCGGGCATACGAATGAAATAAGCACGCCAAAAAGGAGTAGTGTTACTCGTTCTCCCAAACTTGTCAAAATATAATCTCGGGCATGATCCCATCTATCATCATTGAGTAAAAAAAATAAGGTCTTCCTTGAAGTGAAAATAAAATGATACTTTATCTTAGTAAGAAACGAAAACGCGTTTTTTAGAACAAAGGTCAACTCCAAAGACCGTGGGGTCCCTACTCATTTTCTCTGTGTTACCGGCTATACACGGGTATGACCAATGACGTATTAATTACAAAGAAAATACGGAGATGTGGGAGTCAGGTTTAGACTAAAGAACGCTCCGTGACTTGGTGACCCTTGGTTATAAAAAAAATACAACAATATTTTATTTCCTTCGTTCGAAGTCCAGAGTTTTATTCGTCTTGTGCAGTTGTGTATTTCGCAGCGTTGAAGGTAGATCTTGAAGTTTCGAAGTTAGTTTCGGAGTCAGTTTCGAAGTGAGTGAGCCTAACGTTTGGGCCGCGTTATATAGCCAGCCAAACGTTCGGATTGGTCAGAAATAATGGTTCGTTTTATGTGAACCAATAGGTTGTCGCAGTGTGGTGATGATTAGGCGCGTTTTCTTTTCGATAGAATGAAAAAGAAGAGTTCACGCGCCTAGTCAGTGTCTCGGCACAATGGGTTGTGATGCGTCAGCGCTCGCCCTTCATAAAAGTAAAAAGAGAGAAAGCTCTTTGCATCCGTAACATGTAATGGGTTTGCCATTTCGTGCATATTCCCAATTTGGTCGTTTAGAGTTCGACTCTATTTTGCCAAGTGTTGGCTTGGACCAATAGGTTTCGGACGGGTTGCCAAGATATTGACCGCTCAGGCGTTCGCGGTGAAACTCCGCTTTATTGGCAACTTCGGTGCTCGTAATCATCTTGTCCATGTCGTTCACCATATCTTTAAACAACGGCCAACAATGGGAACGAAGGTTGTTGATGACAATTAAACCCGCGACAAACTCGATGAGGACGTCAGTTGATAAAACTTGGTCATTTCCTTTGATGTCCTTGTGTTGCTTGGTGATGGCAACCAGACCAGCACTTAATTCTTCGGAGACATTTGGAGAATACGCAGTGAACTTTTCTTCCGGTTTAAATTCGATGTCCCAGGCGCGTTGAAGGATCTGGAATGCATTGAAGTTTCCACCATACGAAAGCTTCAACCACGCCTTCAGTTTTTCGAAAGTTGAGACGTCCGCGTTACTGGTCTGCAGGTTTTTGAAGACAGCATCGGACAACCGAAGCTTGACCAATTTCAAAAACTCCTTTTCCAACCTGACATCTACATCCTGTACCGTGATAATATAGATTTTGTCCAGGCGCTAGATGAGCCGAGTGGTTTCGTTTATGTCCAAACCCTTAAACGATGATTCATTCAGTGCAGTTTCGATGCTTTTGATATGCGAGTTCCTTCTGTACGTCTCGCATGTCGATGATGAGGGTTTCCAATCGCCTTTGAATAACTTCGTCATTGCAGCTTGCGCCCTTTTTAACTCCCAGGGGGAAGTGCGTGTAAATAGACACACAAAGGGCTTTTTTCGTCATTTTAAGGCATATGGAGGCCCCGTAGGGCAAAACGGGTATTGCTGACCCCCCCTCAACTTTTCGAGATAATTCGATTGACGGTATCGCCGATAATTTTTGCCAACCGGAAGGTTGAATAAAAACCGGTCAAAATTTCCGGTTTCTTAGATTTCGCTGAAACTTGGCTCAGGGGGGTTTCCAACATCACTGAACACCATGGTAACCTTGATTTAACCAAGTTTTTTTCTCCAAAGTCCTGTAGAGCGTATAGGAAGATTTTCAAAAAATCGTTTTTTTGGTGTCAAAAGTTGTCCCAAAAGTTTATTTAGATTATTTTTCTGACTTCTTTATCCAAAATATAGCTTTAGGGTTCCCTGCAAATAATCTCCAAAGTC
>SCLG01000703.1:31258-55398 GCA_004367875.1 Oikopleura albicans
ATCAATTACAGAGGGGTCGTCATGTAAAGAACGATTTCCTGTATTGAAAAAGCGTCCCTAACTTGAGAAACTGTCCATTACTTGGCGGCTCCTCTCTAAATGAGTGCTTGATCATCAGACTAAATTCTTGAAATCAATAATAATACCCGGAGATTCTGTGAAATTTTGTCTGTTTTCCCGGATGTTGCCACTAAAAAGTACAAATATGTTGATATCCATATGTTTTGTGTATTGAAAGTGGTGTACTCGTTTTATTTTTTTTTAAGATTTAGTTATTCTTAAACCAGATTCAATGGCACCCGTTTTATGTAAGTAATCCAGAGATTTCTCTACTTTGTAAAAATTATTTCGATTTTATCTCCTAATAGTCTGAGAGCCCGCCCCTGCTTCTGTAGGTCGTCTCAACAATTTGCAAATCTTATGTCTGTGTCGATTATATATATAAAAGATTGTTCCAAACTATTAAGTTAAAAATTATTGGTTTTATCGCTTTTTTGTAATAAAATAATAAAATGGATGAGTAGTACACCTGGAGTGATTATAAGGTCAGTCATTTTCGCCTCAAAGAACTCGACGTGTTTGTCCTACGTAGGCTGTTCAAACTGAATTTCAAATGGCCATTCAAAAACGAAAAATTTCACTTACTTATATCAGTTTTGATCACTTACTCAGGGCTCGGCAACAGCTAGCTTAGGCCGTATTTTGAAAAAAAAAACTTTTTCCTTGGGCCCAATTGGGTCTGGCCTGCCCAGCTCATTTTTATGTTTGAGCACAATAGGGCAGGTCAGGACAACTCATTTTTATTTTTGAGCACGGGAAGACAGTTCAAGACAGCTCATTATTTTTTGAATTATGCCGAGCCCGGAGCTAACTAGTACCGCTTAACTTACACCAAACAAGCCACATCAATTCCCGGTGTTTTTTGTTTTCGTTTTTTTTTCTCCATTGGAACATTCCAGATTCTAGCGCACGGAAAAAATCAATTTGATTTTAATTTCTTGTATCGTTTCCAACAGTGACTGGCGACCGTGTAAGGCCTACAATAGGCTACAAATGCAATAAATGGTGAGTCCACAAATGAGAATCGGCCCGGTATTTGTCCGACTAAGTGCGCTTAACATGCCGACTAAGTGCCGACTAAGTGCGCTTAACGTGCCGATTTTAGGTTGAAATAAATGCGTTAGCGGATTCTCGTTATATATTTTCATGTCCAGGGGGTCGCCAAATAAGGGGCCCCTTAAATAAGGGTCGCTTTCCCGAAATGAGGGTCGGTCGCGCCAAATAAGGGTCGTTTTTTTCCGAGAAAAATATTATTGCGCCAAATAACGGTCGCTGGTTTTCACATTGATTCCTACGGATATCTTTCCCAATTTTCTTGTCCGTTTATCGACATAATTAATTTAAATTGTTTTAAAATTCTAATTCAGTAATTAAAATTAATAGAATAAAAAAAAATAGAACGCAGAAAACATTTTTTCATACAGTATCAGCAATGAAATGTGCTTATTTTGGGTTCGCCAAATAAGGGAGTGGGGTACTTTCGCGACCATTTGTGGTCGCGAAAAAACCCGTTTATGAGTACTTTCGCGACCACACCATTTGGTCGCGAATCGTTGTTCAAAGTATGGTTTCGCGACCAAATGGTGTCGCTTAACTACCCTTCACCCAAATAAGGGCCCGGTCGACATATAAGGGTCGGTTTTTCAAAACACGAAACTGACCCGTATTTGGCGCGACCCCCCTGTAAGTAGATTCCGAATTTGAAAAAAAGAGACGTTTTGGCACACAAACTGCTGTGGAGACATATGTTCACATTGCGGGGTCTAGAGTTAACGAGTTAAGCTGCATTAGACATATGAGTTTCTTTTTCATTGGTCACTGATACGATATCAGTGGTACCCGTTCACGCGTGTTCTATTACAGGATTATACGCCGATTTCACTTCACTGCCTCCTTAAATTTTATTTCCAAAAAGAAAAAAAAGTCATTAGAAGGAGCAGGAGTGAAATGAAACAAAATTGAAAGTTTTTTATTTGTTTCTCAAAGTTTTTCGTGATTGTGAGGTTGAAAAGAATTTCAAAATTTATTTATGTTTGTTTTTATCTCAACCTTAATAAGGTCAATTATGGGCCATAGTCTATGCCCTATGAAACTATAGCTATAAAGCACTATAAAACCGGTATTATTTGTATTGATATTTCTTAAAACCCATAATAATCAGTCAAAAATCGGTTATTTAGCAAAGGCATTTTGTGAACTTTAAAATGCTCTTATTTAATTTTCCGTAAAAATCTCGAGCTAATTTTTTTGATGTAGATAGCTTGAAATGTCTTCTTTTGTCGCGGCGTGGCGCAAAGTGACGCCCATGCGCTTTTAAGCTTTTACGAAAGTGGCGCGTATTATTCACGATCTTATTTTTTTCTGTTTTTATTCTTGATTGGGCCAAAATGCATCTCCTGTTGAAAATTTGACAGCCTACCTATAACCTCTAAACTGGTATAGCCTATGGTATATAGCCCATAGAATAGAATAGTCTATAGGTTATTGTTCGTAGTGAATTATATAATTGGTTAAACGCGTTTACACACAACCCGCACATACACTTTTTAGTATTTTCTTTTTTCGGAATTCCATCCAAATACTTTTTTCCTTCTAACCTGATACAGACTGAATGGTAGTTATTGATCATTGTATATCGACTCTTCCGGACACAGCCAATAATAGATTGTCCGCAAAATTGGATAACTTTCACTTTAGGTATAATTTTACTGTTTTGCTTTGTTTTTGGTGGACAACATAAAAGAGAAATTAGTCTGGTGAAAAATTTGCTAAAAGGTAAAAAACTTTCTTACTTCTGTTATTACTAATAACTTATTAGTTTTCAGAAAACAATTGGAAAAATTAAAGTATTCCAAAAAGGCCAAGACTCGGTCATATTTTACCAAAAATCTCAAAAAAGTATATCACCAGGCAAAACAAATTTGGTATACTACGACTAAATTTGGAAAATTACGCGCTGACCCTACCAATAGGAGTTTAATGTAAAAATCAAAATAAATAATTTCGAGCATTTTTTGCAAAAATTGAAAGCTCTCTAGCGCCTTAACTCGCACGGGAAGTCGATTCAAGGCACAAGGAGGCCCCGTAGGGCAGAATTGGTATTGCTGACCCCCCTCAACTTTTTGACAAAATTCCATTGACGGTATTTTTTTGCGTAGATTGGATATTTCAAACAGCTCTCTAGGGGGCCCCGGGGGCCAAATCAATTTCTATATTTTAATAGTCAGATCGACGTAGTTTGACGAGCTTTATTGCGAATTATTGTGAATTTTTAAGTGTGTGCAAACGTGCACACAAATTCCCCCTACGGGTTATCAAAAAGTCCTTCTCCTGAGAGTTAACCATAACTACCTTAACCATTTGATATTAATTAAAAATTTTTGTAATTTCTAGGTTAAATTATCAGCTAAGGTATATTCGGGATATATAATATAATTATATAATATCCCCCAAACGTATGTAGTAAGCCATCAGTACTATATTTTCAGAAACAATGTGCCTCACGGACGCCTTCTTCATCAATCTCGGAAATTGAAATCAAGGTTTGGGTTCTTAATCGGACTTTTTAACCGATAGTTATAATTTATGTAAGAGATCATAATGTCATGTTAAATTATTTCACGCAAAGTGATAAATTTATTAAGTGATAAGATAATTTAATAAAGTGATAAAACTCGATGTCAACCCCACTTGGCGTACTCTTAATTGGCACCCTTGTATTTAAAATAATGTATAATTCAGGTCAAGCCGTGTCAGTCGGTAAATGCATGACATTTCTAAATGAACTGGCCAAAAATGAAAACCAAAAGAAATAATAGTTAATCCAACTTGTTCCAACATATTTGTCGCTTAGATCTCATTAACCTTCTGTTTTATTTTATCAAAATAGTAAACAAATCTCGATTTGGTTGAAAAATTCAACAAAAATCTGACAAATTGTCATCATTTCAGCGAATAACAGTTTTATTTAAACCCCATTACATAAATTACATGTAATCACAAAGATTATACTGCAATGGTAGGGTCTTATTTTGGCTAAAAATGACTTTTTAAAAAAGAGCTCGATATTGGAAAATAAGATTTGGACTAGAAAGCGTATCATAAAGTGGGGTCTCTGACAATAAAATATTTTTTTTTCACTAGAATTTTGAATATTGACATACCGTTTGAGTTTTTTGAAAATAGCCACAAATTCTCCATACTCTATTTTCACGCGTATGACTCATCTTAGGTGAAGTTTAAGCCAATCAACGCCCTCGAATTTCCACGCATCAAGACCACACTTCGGAGAACTGTACTAGACAGTGAAGTGTTATGAGAATATAATTGTGGGCGTTGTGATATTCTTTTTTATCCAGAATTTGTGGCTATTTTCAAAAAACTCAAACGGTATAGCCCCAAATTGGGGCCCCCAATATTAACCAACAGAGACATATTGCCAATTTTTGGGCTTATTTCGTATTTCGAACGCTACAAAAATTGTTGCCTCAATAGTTTAGGCGGAAATTTAAACCAATTGAATATTTTTTTTTGTTATTCTGTTTCAAATACCAGAAATAAAACACAATAATTTTTTCAACATGCCCGATTAACGTCCTGAAATAAAATCCTCTGAACCGTTATTTAACGCATCCGGATAGCGGCCCTTTTTAAAGTGAGATTTAAGGAATTTTTAAGTTTGGATTTCAAACTTTTTTGACCACCATTTCAAAATGGCCAGATAGGTTATAGATGCACGAAACTTAAAAAAAACAAATTGCAAAATTATAATCCCGAATAAAAGTCGAAAGTAAAGCACGCAAATGTGCGTATGAGATTTTGAAAAATACTTTTGAAATACCTGATCACAATACCAAATTTTGGTTTTTATGAAAATGGCATTAGCAACATGTACTACAAGATTATCTTAACTCTCAAGGGAAGGAGTTTTTGGGAAACCCGTAGGGGAAAATGTGTGTTTATAAACACGCACTTAAAAAATTCACNATAATTCGCAATAATTCAAAAAAACTGGTAAAGCTTAATTGTAGAGCTCGTCAAACTACGTCGATCTGACTATTAAGAAATTGATTCGGGCCACCAGAGCCCCCTAGAGAGCTGTTTGAAATCTCCAACCTACGTAAAAAAACCACCGTCAATCGAATTTTCTCTAAAAGTTGAGGGGGGGTCAGCAATACCCGTTTTGCCCTACGGAGCCTCCATGTGCCTTAAATCGACAAAAAAAACAAGTTGCGTGTTTGTATACACGCACTTCCCCCTCGGCGTTAACTAGATTTGAAAATTTGCCCACGCCGTGGCCCCCTACAAAACAATGCATTATTATCTTGTTGCATGAGGCCACCGTGTGGTCGAAGTTATACACCTTTTTTTCTTTAATAACGAAAACATTAATGTACAATTAGGCAGAAAAATGTGGAACGTGACGGAATGGTCCGAATACTGTCTGTGTAAATCGGTCTACGGGTTAACCGTCCAGACAACTAATGGATATCGCGAGCCGGCGGCAATGAGCCTAAATGGCAAAGAGATTACGGACCTTGAAAATTTACTGGCAGAGTTTTCCAGTGGACGACAATGGGATTTTTTGAGTCCATTTGGAAAATTCAATATTATTGTCTTAATTGCATTCATGGTGATTGGAATTCCCGCAAATGTTTTTCTGATAATTGTAATGGATAGTTTACTATAGCACTTCTTACTATTTTTTCGTATAATTTATGTCGGCGGTTGGCTATACCTTTTCAAAAAAAAAAAAAATGTCCAGGACCAGCACTTCAAAAACTTCTTAAATAAATATTTTCCCCAAAAATAATACTCAAAATATAGGGTTCGCCATTTTAATTCGAACAGCTTTTTGTAGCGGTCAAGCATTAATCATTTTTTACCCAATCAGCGTCAAGTGTTATCATTTTTCAATGAAAATAACAATAAAAAGTCTTCCCTATAGGCTATAGCCAAAAGGGAATATCGCCTAGAGACTCATTAACAACACGATAAATTTGTTTTTATTGAAAAAGCTGTTTGAATTGAAATAGCGCGAACCTCATTTTGTCATTTCTTGGTTATTATGAGTCATTAATAATTTATGACACATTTTTTGAAGAAATTTTTTGATAAAGTCCTTTGATCAATTTTTTCTCTTTTACAAAGAAACATATATTCTATGGTAAACAATAAACAGGTATGTTTCAATACACAAAAGTCTGGTTCGATCCTTCTAGTTATAAATTTGGCTATTGCAGACTTATTGCTCTTGATGGTGGCACCGTTAAAAATATCGTTAGAGCTGAACCTTTATATATTTAATGTTGGACGTGGCTTGGCACGAACTATGCTTTGCAAGGGACCGTTATCCATAAAAAAGTGACCAAAATCGTGATACAGTTGCTATGGTAACGAAGTGACAATAAGGGAACAAAGTGACACTTTTCGGGGGTTTGGAGAAAAAAGTGACGGAATGAAGTGACAGTTTTTGACAGAAAAAATCGGAAACGAAAGTGTCACTTCGTTACCATACCAAATATAATTCACAAATATTTCAAGGATAAAATTGCATTGTGGAAAAACAAAAAAAAGTACTATCATGGGGTAAAACAGTTATGTATGTTGTCGTCTATTTTCCTGATAGCCTTAACAGGAACGCTATAATAAATCTAATTTTTGCTAAACAGTCTTGCATAATTGTAATTTACATCACTTGCGTTATTACATTACGAAAGGTATTTTTGATAAGATAAATGGGCAAGTCGTGAACGCAACGCAAACAAGCCACAAAATAAATTTTATATTTAAGAAAAATGTTATTTTTTGGGTAATTGGCTGTACTACAATTTACATAATCCACCAAAATCATGATTTTTATAGTCGTTACAAAAGCATGTTTCCGTTTCGTGAATATATCGCATCATTTCTCAACAAGTCGATCCAAATTCAAATTGGGCTGCGTGTTTTCGTGGATGTTAGCGTTTTCGTTAACCTGTCCAATACTTTACTATTCAAGGGCGTATGTACAAATTGACACTTTTCAAAGTTATGAGTACTAACAAAAAAAAACTTTTCGTTAGTGGGCCCTCGAAGCGGGGCTACACTGGAATCGATGACAATATTGGATTACCGAATGGGCCCGCAGAGCGGGGCTAACTAGGATGCGATGACGCTGTCGATTACCGAATGGGCCCGCGGAGCGGTGCAACATAGAATCCGATAACCATATTGGAATACCGAATAGGCCCGCGAAGCGGAACTACATAGGATGCGATGACGCTATTGATTATCGACTGGGCCCGCGAAGCGGTGCTTCATAGAATCCGATGACCACATTGGAATACCCAATAGGCCCGAGAAGCGGGACTTCATAGGATGCGATGACCCTATTGGATTGCCAAAATCAGAAAAGTCCCTTAACCTGCGGACCCCTGCGGTACCGTTTTTAATCTCTTTTGGTGGCCTTGACAGTATTTTGCTGATTCGCGAAGTTACAGGGTCAGGCCGTGTCTGATTAGATATTACAGGAGATAAGCACACTCATGTACTTGATTTTAATGCTCAACTGTAGAAACACCCTTTTTAAGCGTAGTAATAGTCGGCGATGACGATTTGAGTGAAGACCGCGTTTGCAAAATAACATGGACATCGTTCACCCGAGCCGACTGTATTCAAGTATTCAAAGAAGCAACAACGGCTATAACTTGCCCACACGATAAACGAATTACAAGCCGCTGTGAATTTCAACAGAAACCATTACAAAAGATGTATTTGCTTTTTATTGTTGTTTTTGGTATTATAATGCCAATTTTTGGAACAATTGCTGCATATTATGGAAGAGGATTACACTTTAAGTACGCTGAGAGTAGAACAAAACAGTGCATAATTTTTGATTTTTTAATGAAAATCAAATTACAAAAAACATTTAAAAACAAAAAAATCTGAAAAATTTCAAAAAAAAACAGAAAAAAACGANCAAAGTGAGGTAGGTTACAAAAATATTTTATTATGTATCTTTATACGAAGTTTAGAACACACTGACGATGACGAATTAAAATGTCGAAATATCTGTGATCAAATCAAAATAAACCATATTTATTACAAATGACTCAAGAATATGAAAATTAATGGAAATGTTTTTTTTCCTTTTTTTTTGAAATTTGCAATTTTGAAAAAAAAAATATAAAACATTGAAAAATGGAATTATCGAAAACATAAATCATCCCGTGATCTGAGCATTTACAGCGTCCAAATTAATACGGGTTGAGTTTCATGAAAATCGGCCAAGCGTTTCTAGATTATTTGTAGATTTCTTCGATTGATTTGTCAGGGTATCTCTTACTTGTGCCGCCCGATCTCGCAATAAATTCGCAAACAATCTAGAAACGCTCGGGCGATTTTCATGCAACTCAACCGGTACAAAGTCTTTTTTTTTTATGAAATTGTTAAAAAATATTTTTTATAATTATTATTTATATTCACTACTTTTTCGGAAATTTTTTTTTTTTCAAAAATCACTGGCCCCGAAAATTACGAAACATTGATGTAACCCACCGCTTGATTAATGTCAAAAGTGCAGGAAACACAACAACGGTTGATGGCAATTCGTGACACGAACACGCAATCACAAAACAACCAACAACGAATTTCAACAACGCTTAAACGAAATATTTTGCTATTTTCCGTGTCGCTTCTGCTGTCCTGGATGCCACTGATTATTTGGCGAACAATGCGATATATTGGCATTCCATTCAGCAACAAGGCGTGCGAAGGTGGTGAAAAAATGTCCTCTATTTCGCCATGGATGAGGTAAGAGACATGGAAAACGGTTGAAGAGTATTTTTGCCATCATTTTTGATCGCCAAAAACATGTTGGGTACTTTCGCGACCAAAAATTTGGTCGCCAAGTCTTATTTAAAATATGAACTCGCGAACAAAAGGTGTTTTAGACAGCGTTTTCAAACCACGCAAAATGAAAGTTCTTTCGCGAACTAAAAGTGGTAGTCAAAATACCCCACTCCGAGAAACGCCGTAAGTATATGTTTGTCACGTGAGTTTTTTTAAATGAATTTTTAAATGAATAGATTCTTGAAAAATCATTCTTTCCAAAAAGTAGATTGTTGGTATACTCGATTTGTTCACAAACATGCATCAAATCTAAATAAAATGCAGTTTTACCCATAGATCAGGAGTTAATCACAAAAATTAATAATATTTTTAGCGCTAGAGAGCATTTTTCTGTCGTGAATAGCCTTTTACGGTCGTTCTCCAGCGTACGATACGCTGCGTACCCCGTTCTGTATGTTTTTATGTCAAATTTGTGCTCTGCTGCTCAAACTCATATTCAAAAATTTCATCAAAAAAAAAATGGAATTTCTAGAAAACACGCCGCGGCTTAACACGCTGAGTTGTTACCATTCGCCTAAGTGAACAGGTCCAACATACTAACTTTTATTGAGTAGCACGATTCTCAATCCAATACTGTACTCTTGTACTGGAAAACAATTTCGAAATAATTTGATACGAAATTGGAGGCATTTTCGAGGTCATGTTAATCGAACAGATTCCGTATCGACCATGATTCCGACAATGGTTAGCGAGATTGAAGGAAGAAAATCGACATCAAATTTTACGTTATCGCGACATACAAGTGTGTCGATTAGTTAACTAGGTGGTATATTAACTTTTGAACTAAATTGTTATTTTAGTCTTTTTGTAGGGAAATCCACGCGGTGTCCCAATCCACCGCGTGAACTAATACGTAGGAAAGACTCTCTTTTATTTTGATTGAAAAATGATAACTTTTGACGCTGATTGGTTAATAAATTGTTCATGATTAATCTCGCTTATTGACCACTTGAACTGAATTGTTTTAAGCACTATACAAAAGCTGTTTGAATTCAAATGCTATGAATTTTATTATAGAAAGACATATCAAAAGATTACCACAGAAGACGTCTTAAAGGATAATGGCCCGTTCATAAAAATACTTCATGCATAAAATTGTTTTCGAAGAACATTTATCTAGGACTCTATCAATCACTTAGCTACAAAAAATTAACCGGATTGCGTACTTAATCTCGTTTAGGCTGTCTTCTTATACACTCCCTGAGGGTTTATGTGACCAAAAAGCCCCGATGGATGGTTTATGTGGCCAGTTTTTGGGGAAAAGTTTTCCAGCGAATCCCGCCCACACATGAGGGTTTATGTGACCACTGAGTCATTTTTTCTCAGATCAGTTGGGAACTTCATCGTGTAATTTAAAAATTTCGTTTTTGTATCAACCGTCAAGTGACAAATAAAGTTTTTTCTTCTTTTTTGCCATTTTGAATTATTCTCCATGTTCGATTTTCAACTTTAAACTACGTTAATATTAGTTTCAACAATAATAAGTTATACAGTTTATGCAACGAAATATAATACAAGTCTAGAACGAGCCCGACCGTCGGTTTATGTGACCAAAAAATTTCAGCAAAGTTTTTCGCCTTCGCTCGAGGGTTTATGTGACCAATTTCGGTTTATGTGACCACTTTTCAGGTCGCGAAATGGTCACATAAACCTTTAGGGAGTTAATATACCGGAAAACAACAGTAATAGTTAATATACCACTTTATGCAGTACCTCACTCAGCAGATCATCCCTTCAAAAAACCTCTGTTTTTCAATGAAAAATCTTTTCTGTTCTCTCTTCAATAAATCATTCTATACAATTGCGAGTTGATGCAAAAATGTTTTTAGCGTTTGTTTATAGACTGAATGTACAGTTTGTTGTTCGATAGATATTTACCTGAAAACCTTGGGAGTTGTCATTCGACGAGCGCTACGACTTAACTTTTTGGGGTCACTGTGTGACGATTGTCAAACAACGGCTTATTTGCCCTCATATCTCATCAAAACGGCCTCAAATCAAAAATCGCTGATAGAAAAATTTTCCTGAGATCACTTTGGAGACATCTGACGAGTTTTTTTTGATCTAGATGGGTTCCTCATGCTAGAGCACCCCGTAAATTTGTTTTAACGGCCGACCGGCCATAACATGCTTGTGTGATGATCACCACACGGTGTCACCCGCAGTCTATGTTCCCACAAGGCGACAGTTTTAGACCTGCCGAAAGTGTCGGGTTGTAGGAAAACGCCCTGAAGGTGATTCTGACTATGAGAGATTGAGAGAAAACAAGTTATTATTTCATCTGTCTCTCCAAGATATTAAAACCTATTTATAATGTATTGTTAATTAAATTAACTTAGGTTGAACAATAAGTAATGCGCTTATCCGGCCAGCCTCTCATTACACAATAGCCGTTTGGTATTGCGCAATTTCCCGCTTGTTGGCTTATCCGGACACTTTTTTCTCATTTTCCAGCTATTCCGCCTCTGTGGGTTTACCGGTTAAAAACCATAACTTGCCAAAACCATAACTTGCCACGTTTTTACTGAGAATCACGCTTTTTTTTTCTTTGCTTACCCCGGGTAAGTTACCCGTTAAAAATGGAAACCAAAAGTGTGGCAACTTGGGGAACAACCAAGAGGCCGGATAAACCCGTAAGAATTGAAGTACTTCCATTGAATTCCGCATGCAAAGGGTAGAGAATCTCTACTAGAGATCGAGCCCAAATTTATAAAGAAGAAACAAATAAAAAAAAAATAAGAAACCATGTTGAATTCCTGTCGGAACCTTGTTTTCGCTTCTGAGCGAAAATATAAAATAAAATAATGTCAATGCCGTCTGGGAGGTAACTGCACGCAATGATATAACCTACCACTTTAACACCCATGCGCCACCAACATGCTAGTGTTATTTCGCCACTCAAGCACAAATTGTGTAGCACCGCCGGCTCAGGCTGTCATTTCTGACTAGATCATCGTATAATAAATACAAAGGCACTTCTGTGATGCCGACCGCTTATATTTTCAGAATATCCAATNGTATCGAATTCCGGCTCTATAAGGAAGTCCCATATTACCTATCGTTAACCCTTTTTTTATAATTTCGACTGCGCAGAATAGGCTAAGGGCGCGCCTCTCTTTTTCGTTTTTTTTCTTTCTGCATCCTGGGGCTCGGAAAAGGTGTAGTCCAATTGGTATCGACCGGGAAATTTGGAACGTGGGCCAACGGTTGCGTTGGGTGTTGGGAAAACTTTCAAGAACTAGTTATTGGTGAATCGGAAGTTGATGGGTTTATACTGAATTGTGATTTGAGTAAATGTGGCATGATTCATACGGTCGTGGACGATAAGTAAGTTACATACCAAATACAGTTCCGATTTTTTATCGGAACGATTTTTTTTATCACAATTCACATTGTAGGGTTCCGACTAGATAATTTAGTCAAAATAACAATTAAAAAAAAAATAGAGCAAACATAGAGACTGTGTTAACTCAAAGTGAGAACCGTGTGCCTTTTAGTCACACAAGGCCTTTTTCGGTAATTTAACCTCCCGCGCTATTATGTGGTCATTCTTCATCTTGTACCGTAGTTTTGTTATCCGCCAATTTACCAAGAATATGTAGTTGTATGGAAAGCACTGTGATGTTATTTTGTTCCGTTATCTTGCGTATTTTGCACTGCTAAAGTTGCAAGATAATAGCTTAGTGAGCCTATATGTTGGTAAGATTATACTTATTTACAAATCTTTGAAAACTTTTTGCACCCCGGCGCCGTTATTGGGTCAAAGTTTGTCTTCAAAATGTTGACCCGATAACGGGCAGGGGGTTTATATATATTTCAATCAGTTACCAGACAAATTTTACTTCTCTGAGGCACGGATTCTACCGTCTGGTTCAACTATCCGCAAATTAATTTTTTGTTCAAGTCTTATTTTCACAAATATCCATTATGGATATGTCAAAACTTTCAAAGGTCAAGATCAAGTTATGGATGAACTCAAATTGAATAACGAATTTGTGAAACTATTTCTACATATCTCAAAGGACCCGGTTCCGGACAGTTAAGATATTTTTTCCATGAGCATACTGTATTTAATTATTGTGGGCCTATAGGGCCAATTTATTTGAAAATTGTTTTGGCCATATTGTAGAGTTCAAAAAGTTAGTAAGAAAAAGTGTAAATTTCCGTCGAAAAATTCTAAAGTTCCCCTCAGACTTTTTATGAATTTTATTGTCACACTTTTTCTTACTAACTTTTTGAGTGTCGGATTTTCTTCCGACTTTTCGACAAAACGTTCAAATTTAGATAGCAAAAAAGAATATTTTTTGAACTCTAAACACATAACTCAAAAGCTGATTAACACCGCAAAATTTTGTGATGTTAAAAAATTTGATTTCACGGCTTCGGTGAAAGTTTGGTACAAATATTTGTACCAACAGGCCGCAGGGGGTCGGGATGGGCAGCCCGCAGGAGTTAATGGAGTTAACTTCATTGTTAAACCAGTTTCATCATATGTCTGCCTTAGTATTTTTTTGAAAAACTAGAAAGAAAAAGGCAGCCGACGTGGCATACAATTGCTCTCATATATTAATTTTGTAGACTCACAGAAACGCCATTTCAGAAACGTAATCAGTACCTTAAGAGTTAATTGTCTTTAACTGGGAGACCTTTTTATGACTAGAGCTTGAAGGACTCATAAATTATGGGGTTCTCACTCGCAAATTCGTACGGTATATTTTAAATACACCAGATGTACAATTATCTTGTGTACCTTTATCTTCGTAATTTGAGCGTATTTTCTATTATTTGGTTAATTTTGGCGAAAGTTTTCCATCCACGTATTTTTCATTATCTTGGATTCGCCTACGCAATTTCAACCATACGCCCACACAATGTACCGTTATCTCGGTAACATGACTCTATTTTCCGTTATCTTGGTTCAATTTAGCCCCAAACTTTCCCAAGATAATGGTACATCTGGTGTATACTAAAAGCTGTTTTGTTATAAAGTAATACAAGTTTTTTTCGGAACTATATATAATTTATTTATGGTTGAGCTCACATGCATTAAAATGACAAAGTCTTTTCATTCGTGCTTTAGGAGTGACAAGTAACGTAAATTGAACATTTTAGTTTTGTCACTGCTTCGATCAATGTTTTCAACTATTTTTTGCCGCACTCCGTTTTAGGACATTTCTCCTCGCAGGGATTGCACTCCGGTTTATGTGGCTGAATGATGTGTTCAATATTTCAATAATTTAGATTTTTTAAAAGTAAACGAAAAAAGGACATTTAACGAAGTTCGTTATAGTTTTAGATTTTTTATACAAAAACATGTATAGATATACACAAATCGGTCAACATATTTGTTACCCTTTTTACAACCGGTTTTCTCACCGCTTTTCTGGACCAAAACGTATAGAGATTTTCGCCTACGATATAACCGATTATTTCACCGACATTTGTTCATCTTACCGGTTCAGTCTTAGCCTTTATTAAACTAAGATAACCCGTCAATTGCCAACCAGGTGTATTTATTATTTTTTTCAATTAAAATTCTTACTTCCAGTAGGAGCAAGTTGATCCAGGCAACCAGGTGGCTGTAACCTCATGAGGATCCCATTAGAAGCCTCATTTGGGCCCATTTGACGCTTCATTAGATTTGATATAACAAAACGTTCAAAAAGGACCACTTGTGAGCCAACTCATCCATTTAGGGCCTATATTTTTGTGTACTAAAACCGTTCGAAATAGGAAAAAGGACCGAACTGTAGGAGTTAAAACCCAAAAAAGTACTTACAACATGGGTACTTGTACAGTGATTTTGTTCTTCATGGTGACAATGTGTTGATTCTTTTGGTGTATCTGGCATCTTTGACAAACTTCAAAATAAAATAAAATAATAATTAAACGAAGAGCAGAAAATTCACTTAGACACGCAAAAAAAAAAGAAATTATTCAATAAGTAAAATAAGCCATAATGATCGGGGCCCCTGGGGAAGGGTTTAAAATCTAATATGTTCACTGCAATCCCCGTACTGTCAAAAGTCGTTTTCAGCACAATATCGTTAACCCCATGGGACCCTCCGCATACCTGTCGTGTTGATTAACGACTTACGGTATTAGCAAAATAAAATAAAATAATAAATTGTTATTTAATTGTGCCTACCTATACTGTTCTTTTCGATCTCTGTGAGACTCTGTGCCTCGACAAGAGTTTATATAACGATTGAAAGCGCGCTCAGTAGCGCCACCCGCCCGCCGCTAGGCACGCCATCTAACCCTCCGACTCCTCGAAGTGTACCATGTCAAGCGTCGTTTTCAGTTGATTAAAAGTGCGCTGGGAAAATACGGCCATGTTGCCATAACTGAATAAATAATGACCGCGTGCGCAAAAAACCAAATATTATTTATTTATATATATATATAGATATGATATGTAGATATATAGTTATTTGACTTTATCTAACGCTGTATTTAATACGAGTGATGTCTATTTTGATGTCAATTTATTTTTTCATTATTAATGTAACCGTTGAGGGCTCGAATAATTTATAACAAACAATTGTTAATACTACGCATTTAATGTGACATTATGATAAGTCTGTGATCACAGTGCATATTTAGAAAAAAACATGCAATATTTGTATAGAAATAGTATTTTAGTCAAGATGCGCAATTAACCCGCACTGTTCACCGCCTTTTCAACTGGTGGTTCCCCAATTGCACCATTGGCGGTTAACTACGCAGTGCATAGGCGATTTATCAATGAAAGTCAATTAAAAGAAAAAGTACCTTCATTTCATGCTACCGATATTTGTTAAGCTCGATGCATTTTAAATCCTAACTTAGGAACCCTGAGCGCAACTCCTAAATATGAAATGTTCCTGAAAGTAATTATTTTTTTTATCAAATGCACAAAAGCCAAAAAAAAAAATGGGAAAGTGAACATACGAAATGAGCAGCGGGGATTCTTTTTTTTTACCAGGAATAAAGCTCTTAGTCTGGTACTAATAAAACACTGTCTACACCAGGGCTCGGCAACAGCAAGCTGGCCTTCTCAGCTCGACAGCTAGCTGGGCAGTTCAAAAGGACAGCTCATGTTTTTTTTTGTTGGCCTCGAGAGGCCAGCACAGGACAGCTTAGTATTATTTTTTGGCTTGACAGGCCAGCTCAGCACAGCTCATTTCGATTTTTCAGCTCGACAGGCTAGATCAGCACAGCTCATTTCAGTCTTAAGCTCGTCAGAATTATGCACCGAATTATGCCGAGCCCTGGTCTACACTTTCTGTATGTGTAATTGACAACGGCGGATCTGATTTTGGTACTTCGCATAACCAAAAACAAACACTTTTTTTATATTTTTGGGTCTGCTAATTTGCTATGTTTTTCTTTCCTAAAACTTGTTCAATCAAAAAAAATAGTCGGTTTTGATCAGTCAAAAATCGATTGAACGGTGAATTTGAGGCCAGCGATACCGAATATTCGCGATTCCGAGACTGGTTTTTCAAAATTACCGACAATTGTCCGGTAATTTTTCGTTTTTGATTTAAAAAAAATCAAAATTACTGGTTTTTTACGCGTCATAGAGTGATTTGGGTCGAAGATTTCTAATTCTAATTGACAAATAATTTACCGGTTATTTCCGGTTTGAACAGCCTAACCGTGTGGTCAGACGAAAGTTGGCAATTCTCGATTGTTCAAATATCACTCAGATGTGTATCTTCACAATATGGATACAAGAGCGAATTTAATATGACTGCATGTTGACAATCCATTCATAGATTTGGACATAAAATATTTTCGACTTCATTTTCGGGTCAGTGATTTTAGCAAAGAACGTTCTTGGCATTCGAACGGTGCGTTTTGTGTGTTCGATGAGACGACCCCTTTTTAGACTCAGTCAATGTCAATCAATCAAATTTTTTAAGCCAAGTTCAAGGGAAAGGTCGAGATGCAATATTGCACTCTAGTTAATTCGATAATCGGTCTACAATAGAGTCGTTGTCTCAGCCTATAAAATTAATATAACGGTTTAGGGTGTTGCCGCTGCATGCCGTACTATAAATAACAACCAAAATAGATTGACGTAATAAGTACTTATTTGTACCGGTTCAGTCTCATGAAAATTGGCCAAGAGTTTCTAGTACACCAGATGCGCCGTTATGTTACAACCCGTTATGTTACAACTTTTCCCGTCGTCCCGTTATGTTACATTTTTTGTGCAAACACTTTTCCCGCATTATCGCCCACGCACTACGCCGTTATGTTACATGTTGTACAAAAAAACACGTTTTGCGCAATGTTTTTCCCGTAAAATTGTTATGTTACAATTTTCCGTTATGTTACACTTTTTTTGTTATTTGGTTTTGTAACATAACGGCGCACCTGGTGTATACCAAGTCGGCATCTTTTAAGATGATATAAAGACCGATTTTCCCTTTTTATTTGGGACTGGGGTGCCCCTTCTTTCTCGCCTTTTTTATAAATGCCGAAATAATAAAAACGGTATACTAGAAGCGCTCGGCCAATTTTCATGAAACGCAACCGGTATTGCTACTCATGAACCGACTGACTGAATGTCACTTTGCACAGTTATTATATAGTGTACAGTTGAAGCTTACTGTAGTGTTTTCTAAATAAGACCCGAGGGCCGAGAAGCAGTATCCGACTGTTGACGCGTAACTTCGATGCGCTGGAGCTACACAGGATGTGTTTCGCGTACACCACCTACCTACGTAAGTTAACAAAACTTTTGGAAAAAAAAGGGTGTTAACTTACGTGCATTTTGTTTGTACTTTAAATGGCTCTTATTTTTAAAGAATTCACAAAACCGCGGTTCGATTTGACCAGGTAAAATGTGAGACGAATTTTGGTTCACAAAACTACGAAACTTGAATTTCGGCGAAGTCGAATTTTCTGAATTAAATTCGCAATATGACCTATTTGAAATAGGCTATTTCACTACCTTTTTTTCTAAAACACTGCAATAAAATTTCCTACCGCGTTATCAAAGCAAAATGTATAAAAACATAGGAAGGACCAAAAATTGTTACGTTCGATACCTTCAACCTGCTGCGTTTGCGAAGCGTTTTAAATGAATATTTTAGAAATTATGACTGAAACTATACGTACGGTACATGTATGGTTCGTTTGAAATCGATTTTTGAAACAAATACATCTATAGATGAAACTTGTTGTATTTTCTTAATTTTCCTTATGTTTATACTAATTGTTCATTACCACGACCAATCATCACCAAAATTAATCTGGGTGTTCACAAAATTCGAAACAGTACGGGTTCTCAATTTTTAACCTAACGAGTTAATTATTAACTTAACTTTTTTTTTTGGTGATATTTTCACACATATTGTAAATTTTGCCAACAAAGGGTCCCATGGCGGTGAAATTTAGAAACTTTGATCAAATATTTTTTAATATTCTTAATATATAACCGGTCGGAATTCCAGAACTGCTGTTAGTTAAGGTTAAACCATCGTATAAAGATCCATCGTAGATAGGTCCCTCTGGAGTTATTGTTGTTTTGAATTTATTAAAATTTGATACTGACCTTTACAGTGAACTTTACATTCAACAATACTTGATGACAAAATTTTCTATTTGAATTGTTTTTATATATCATTCGTATTATTAACTCCCACGGAAGCAGTCGCTGATAGATGAGCCAATCTTGGTTCAGCCAATTTTGATACAGTCATGTTGTCAAAATAGCTGATACCTTTTTTACGATATATAACGGGTTTATTCGAGTTGATCCTCCGGAATCGAAAGCTTGAAGTCAGGGCTCAATTCTTCGGACTTGATATAGGTACGAAATTAAGGTCCCTTAAATAAGGGTCAGTTTTGCTTGCAATAATCATTACATGCAGTTCGTTAAGAATATAGACAACTTGTATAAAAGTTACGAGTGAATCAACGAAGATGGAGAGGAAGAGAGTATATTATTAAATAATATAATCTCATTGATATCAACATTCCTCTGATAAGACATGATATAATAAGTGCGATATAAGAAAAACGAACAAAAAAAAGCTCGAGATGAAAAAAAAGGCGCCTAAATGTCGCAAGTCCATATTTGGAAGATACCTGCATGTAATTAAGTTACAGACAGCCGTAGCTTCTTATTACTTCCAATAGAAGCCGTTGATTTGATCATTGTTAGTAGGGACATTTTAACTCCTTCTTGTTCGAGTTTTGGATTAAACAAAAGGAGACTTTTAAGGGGACTAAGCCATTTTGCTATTATTGAGCTCTAACTTATATGGAATAATTATGGAATCATTATGGCCCATAATTTATGGGCTAAAACTTATAGCCTACATGTATATCATGTATGTATGGTCAATTCCGGGAAATTAAGATTTTAAAATTTACTTCAGAACTTAATGAAACTTTTAGGTCTGTTAGGTATGCCACTTAGGACTATTAGTCTTAATAGTCTTAAAGGCTTTAATTCTTATCACTTTTTGACCTTAGGTGAGATGTGCCCAAAAATTCTCATACAAAAACCGATAATATAGCTTTTTTTCGTTATTTACCGGTGAAATAATTGGAGTTTGAATTTATAAGTGCCACCAATCGATCGGCTGGGTCTGTTAACCCAAATGTTGTTTTAATTTCAATATCGGTTAATTAATTTTTAATCAAAATTTCCCGGAATTCATCCTATCTATAAGTTTTAGCCCACATCAAAAATACAAGTTTCTGAGCCCTGCTTGTGACCAACGTGAAAAAGAATACAATTAAAGTCCTCATAATGGTAAGTACCAGAAATAATATGATGTTATGTATTCCATAAATATCTTTATATAAGAATAATCATTGATCACGAAAGGAATAATTAAATTCCCTATGACAGGGAAATGTAATGGGCCATTGCAGACGTTGACGCTCTAAATGTCAACAATCGGATAGTCCCGGCATAATACTGCTCTTCGTGTCTTATTTACAGAGCACTACAGTAAACATTAACTTTGCACTATATTATATGGTATAGTCTATATAAGAACTGTGCAAAACTGACATTCAGTCAGTCGGTTCATGAGTAGCAATACAAAAATACCACCAATAATTTCTACTTCATTCTTACATAACCATTTTTGTAGTAAAATCCACGTGATCACAAATTGTACCGATTGTGACATGAAATCATTTCATAATCATTTGGTGCAGAACAGTGTTGGGGTAAACCTTACCTGGTAAAGCCTTGTAAGGACTGTATTTTGTGCTGAGAAATTTGCTGAAAAAGTATGCAAGATAAGTATGCGCAAAAAGTGGACTATATTCTCCTTTATGATTCGTGCTGATTTTTTTTAGTTAGCCAACCCCCAACGCTCAACCAACGCGTTGGAAACGTTGGGCGCTGGAGACATTTTCTTCCCTACGCGTTGGGAGGGTTGGGCGTTGGGGAAATTTTTCTTCCCAACGTGCTGGGAGCGTTGGGCGTTCGAATTTGTTCCAACGCTCAACGCAATTTTATACTGTACATGTGTATGTATGCTGTGTAAAAGCAAGACGCCCCTTCGAAATGTTTTCTTTCTTGTTTAAAATAGTTTCCCACTTATCCGTTTAGCATCAGTGTTGGAATTGTTGGGTGTTGGGGTGCGTTGGCCAATGACCAACGCCCAAACAATGCGTTCGGAACGTTGGGCGTTGGGGAAATTTGGAGCGTTGGCCAACGATTCCAACACTGATAATAATCCAGTTCTTGCTTGAAAATCGTTACAAAATGACTAGTCATGACTTTTTGAGCAACATGTTTTAAATTTTACGTCGTTAAAACGTAGGGCTAAACGGTTACGAAATGACGCCATAAAAGCGTTACATTTTTGAGTCACAAATTGTAACGATATCTATTAAGATAAAGCTTTGTCACTAATCATGTGGAAACCCTAGTTTGTAATGATATTGTTTTTGATTCTGTGCGACAACTCTTCTGAACATATCTATCAGTTCGCGTGTTTTAAAACAAAGTGAGTGACAAAACACAAATAAATGAGTCATCGTGGTAAACAACAGTTAATGGGGGAAAGGTGAAGACCTGTCCCATCAGATTCGTGAATAACAATTGTGAAAGTCACTTTTTTACGACCTGTTTATTATCCTTCGAAACAATAACACTTAATAATAGTTTCTTATCGAACAAAAGTTTGAAAATATATTTATATAGAGAAAAAACGGAAAAATGACCCAACCGTGCTGTCCCTGTAGTTCTTGTTTAAAATGTTTTGTTTCGACTTTTAACCTTTTATTGTTTCTTGGTGGTGTGGCTTGTATAGGAAAGGATAACAAGTGAATGATTATGACAACTGTATAGTTAACTCTCAAAACTTCAATTACACCCCCTGCGCTGTTATCTTGCAGATTTCCCCGTTCGCTCCGTTATCTTGCGGATTTTTTTTCATGTGATAGTTGCAAGATAACAGCGCAGGGGGTGTAATAATTGGGTAAGCAAAAAACTTTAATAAATAAGTGCGTATGCAAAAAACTTTAATTAATAGTTGCGTAGGCAAAAAAACTTTAATTAATAATTGCAAAAAATCGTGAAATTTGGGCAAGATAATTGCACAAGTGGCGTAAAGGTTTTTTTCTATAAAAATTTTGTTGTCCCTAATAACGATCGTAATTTCAACATAATTTTTGAACCATAACGGCGCGCCGCGGCGCACCTGGGCGTAATATGCCAGCTTTTTGATTTTAGGAAAATGTTTTAGGAAAAGCCAAAAATCCTAATTTGAAGAAAAACGGCCAAGCCCGTTCGACATCAAATTATAAATTGTTAGTTAAATATAACTTTTTATTGTATAGGTTGTAATCCAAAAAAAAAGTCGCGTCCACCGCCGCACTATTTAGTGATGTGGCCTTAAAATATATTCGTGATAATACGCCGGTCGAGTTGGAGCCGTGGCTAAGTCAGTGGCATGCGACGTGTTTCGTTTTAATTGGAATCGGCGGAACGTTGCTCATTTTAGGCTTTATGGGATGCTACGGCTCGATAAAAGAGGCCTCGTCCCTATTGTGCTGTTATTTGGTCTTTATGATCCTTATTATGGTGGCCGAAGCGACCGCGATCTTTTTTATGATGTTCAATTATAACCATTTGAAAGAAATTATTCTCGATACCATGCAAAAAAGCCACACAGATGAAGATTGGAAAAGACGATGGGACTCGCTACAAACCAACTTTGAATGTTGTGGGTAAGGCCAATTTCGCCATCTTTTTCTTGTCTGTTTTTGTTTTCAATGAAATGAGTTTTAAACGGTTTCTTCAATACGTCCGTAAGCTCTACGCACTCATTTTTTAGATCGGCGAAAAATATTGATGACTGGGCTAGAGGGCCAAATTGGAACGTTTTCGGAAAACAAATGGGACACTTTAATAGTATTAGTAGAAGGTTTAATACAGTTGGTACGGTAACGAAGTGACAGTGAGGGAACGAAGTGACAGTGAGGGAACGAAGTGACACTTTTCGGTTTTTTTTTTGGCAAAATTTGGGCAAAAGTGGCGGAACGAAGTGACAGTTTTTGACAAACTTTTTTCTCTTAACTATCAAGGGTCCCAAGGGTGGATTTAAGGCGTTTGGTGCAAATTTGCACCAATGTCCCCATGGGAGTTAACATTATGCGGCCAATCTGCCCATTCCCAACGCAGTTATTTGACAGTTTACAGGAAAAAAAAGTAGCGAACAACTGCATAGACGGGAACCTCTTTCCCCGAACCTTGTAAAAATTGCTGCTAACTTTTATGTGAAAATAAATAATTTATTTCAACTATTTTTATTATTTTTTCGACATTTGTTTTGACTTCTTTAAGTGTTTTATGCCTAGTTTTTCCACATTTCAATAATTCATTATAAATGTGTTTTGATTTTCATAATTGATGAGAATCTAAAAAGGCCCAAAATGGTGACTGGTCTGGCAGATTACCTCAAATAGAAACGATTTTTTTATTTTTCCACGATTAAAATTTTATGTGCGCCTGATATTTTTTGCACACTCTTTCTATTATTATTTTTTTTTGCAGAATAATTCATTTTATTGTCAAGCTTCAGTAACTAAACGAATAGGTTGATGTCCTCTTTGTCGTTTCCAGGCAATGAAAATGAAAATAGTTCATTAACTCCTGTTTACCGGTTCAGTATGAAATGAATGCATGTATGTAAATATATGAAAAAATACATATTTATATTGAGACTTTTTTTTTTGAACACTGAATAAAAAACCTAAAAAATGCGTTACGACTCTTAACTCCCAGGGGGAAGTGCGTGTAAATACACACGCAACTTGCTTTTTCGTCGATTTAGGGCATATGGAGGCCTCGTAGGGCAAAACGGGTATTGGTGACCCCCCTCAACTTTTCGAGAAAATTCGATTGGCGGTGTTATTTTTTGCGTAGGTTGAATATTTCAAACAGCTGTCTAGGGGGCCCTGGTATCCCAAATCAATTACTGAATAATAAGATAGACGTAGTTTGACGAGCTCTACAACTTGGCGTTACCAGTTTTTTTTTGAATTATTGCGAATTATTGTGAATTTTTTAAGTGCGTGAAGAGACTGTAGGGGAATCGCGATCGACTGTACGGTACAGTCTGTACCTACTGACACTTTCATAAACCTTATTTTAGCTTTAATTATTATACAGACTGGATCGATTACTCATGGACGAAGTCGGCAACTAACAGCTCCTGGTCAAAAGATGATCTACCCACTTCTTGTTGTTCAGAATTTGAAACGCAAAATATAACCAATTGTGACAGTCATCATGCATACAAAGATGGCTGTGAGTCATCGGTACGTTGATTGTGACGCATAATCATAATGCACTTTTTATATATGGTGCGATTCATCTATTTTGGGCTTTACGAATAAACCTAATCAATTTATCGCACAATCTTAAAACGGAGAAACGTGAAAACGAAAAAAAAATCTGAAAATCGAAAAAAAACGGAACAAAAATTTCCCCGTTGTGCCTGTCGCCCCGCTTCGCGGGCCGATTCTGTCACAGAATGTGATATTAAACATGTGAGAGTAATTTGTAAGTTTACAGCAGGGCTCGGCAACAGCCAGCTGGCCTTTCCAGCTTGACAGCTGGCTGGGCAATTCGGTAGGACAGCTCATGTGTTTTTGGCTTCAATAGGCCAACACAGGAGAGCTCGTTTTTAATCTCGAGTTCGAGAGAACAGTTCAGC
>SCLG01000704.1:20175-35694 GCA_004367875.1 Oikopleura albicans
TTTTTTTTGTGACATTTTGCGTTCAATTGAAGAGACATGTGTAGAAAAAGTGTATACAGTCCTTAATTCCATAACGGCCGTTTTCGGTTCTCGAAAAAGCGGCCGTTTTGGGGTAAACGGCCGTTTTTTGAGAAAAAAAGTGGCCGTTATGGAATAAACGGCCGTTATGGGATAAACGCCCATTATGGAAGCGCCCCTTATGGAATCAAGGACTGTACTTTATCAATTGTTTGGCCCTCAGCTGTATACGCCGTTACCATATACACCCGGTGTGTCGGTATGTTTCACAAAAAAATCTCAGAAAACTGAAACATAACGGCGCATCCGGTTTATTTAAATGTTTATGCACGCATTAAGAATTTTGAATTATCTTACATATTGAACGATTTCATTATAAAAAAAATATGATAATGAATGTAAATGGCTTTTACACATTTTCCAAATATTTTTCCTCTTGATTATGACTCTATTATTTTACAATGAGTTTTGAAAAAGGGAGCTTCAAAAAATTCCATAGGTTACAAATGTATGTTTCAAATTGTTAAACTGAATTTTTGTTGAACGATCGTAAATTTGCAATATTTATCCTTATTTTTCTAGATTTTATGCCAATTATGTTTTTTGTCTTCCGTCGGCCAAATTTAGTTTGTGATGTTTAGTAATTTAGGAATAGGGTGAAAGTTACGAGTTTCAAAAAATAAATTTTGATATTATTTTTTTATAACGGGAGAGGTAATATTTTTTTTTGTAAAAAAACGGGTGGATTGCGCAATACAAATTTGCTATTATCCAATGAGAGACCGGCCTGATAAGCGGACGACCGGGAAATTTGAGCGGACGAGCGGGAAAAATAAACTTTCATTTTAAATAAGTTTTAAGATCATGTCTTGGAGAAAAATGTTCGTATAATTATTAATTTGGGTTAAAGGAGACACCTTTAGAGTGTATAATGAAGTTAAACATATATTCCAGTGACCGGATAATATTTCTTTCTTTCACATCGTGCCCGATAAATTCTGGTTAACGAAATACGGGAAAGTGGCCGGATAAACCCATTCGCGGGTACAAACTAACAGCACAAGTGGCCTGATAAACCCTCAGTGCGTGGGCGGATAGGCGAAAAACTTTTGGGAAAAAGTGGCGTGATAAGCGCACGAGCGGGCAGAGTGGCCTGATAAACCCTCAGACGGTGTATTAAATCTAGAACTCTCAATGACATTCTATTACAAGAACTTTGTTATTAATGGGATTTTATTTTTTACGGAGCCAAAGTCTAGTTTCCCTNTTACTACGAACTTTTACTGACTCGACACTATTAAATATTAATTGAAAAATGTTATTAAAAACTAAAAAAACTAGTAAAAACAGATTGATCTATTGAACATCGGATTATTTGGGAGAATGACAATTTGGACAAAACGGTCACAATATGAGAATCGGTTAATAGGATAACCGGCGTATATAAGGCATTATTTTAACATACATTAGGTAATATAGATGCTAAGCCGTTTTTTGGTGACTTGTATTCGCTCAGCGCACTCGCGAACCAAAAACGGCTTACCATCTATATTACCTCACCCTGTAAATCATGTCGTTTTTTTGGGCGAGAACTTCTCCGCGCGGCCACATTTCTTTCGGACTTTTGGTCATTTCTATAGCTTTGACCTTATAATCGGTTTCATGTCGAAAGAAACAATGTGTTCATATTTTTGGTGCGTGTTTAGTGTTTAGGACGTTTTTCAAATTATTATTCTATAATTCTTTCTATAACCCTCACGTATTTGATCTTACTGTCATATTGCCGTATTCCTCCTGGCATAACAACTTTTAATTTTTTCAAATTTATTTAGAATGCCTTTAATAAAAAATCCAACGAATCAAAAACGACATACAAATGTTGCTGTCGTAAAACTAAAAACCCACGGAAAACGCTTTGAGATTGCTTGTTATAAAAACAAAGGTGGCTTTTTTCAGAACGATCACATTTTTGTAAACGTTTAAATAAAAACTTAAAATAAAAATTGATTTTACACATCTGTGACTTTTTCACGAAAGTGTCCTAGAATAAACTTTATTGTTCGGTTATCTTGCAGAAATTTGATACAGTCCTTAATTCCATAACGGCCTTATGGAATCAAGGACTGTATTTTATTATTTTTTCGTAATACAGTCAGGGATCACTCAATGTGCACCCATTTTATGTGAATATTTTTTAATGTGCACGGTTTTCAGACATGTTTTTTTCCGAAAAACCTTCCAAATTGTAATTAGAAGGAATTTCTGAAAAAGGTTTTTTCTTAAAAACATCCATATTAAAAATAAGTGCACATCGAGAGACCCCTGAGAGTATTTCACTTCTTTGCCTGCGCAGTTAGCATGCAGAAATGTAATAACTCGTCAGTTTTTCCGCCTGCGCACTGCGTGGTTATTTTACAGTTTTTTTTTAATAGTGTAATTAAATATCTAAGCAATAAATGTCATTGTTCTAAGTCAAAAACCACCAAAGTTTCATCATGGCGGGATGGCACCGAAAAAGACATTGGCGAAGTGCTTCAAGCCGAACGCATTTTTGTCAATGTCGGAAAAGGTGAATTTGCAAATTCAAAAGATCTCGAAAAGGCGTTTGGGACGAAAAATGAAATGGAAATTGCAAAACGAATTTTAGAGGTTTGAATTTGCATTTGCGGACATACTCCCTTGGTTTTTTAATTGGTATTTTTGGATTAAAAAAAAGTGAAATAGAATTTTTCGCAGAAATTTAGCTTAACTCTTAGGGGGAAGGAGTTTTTAGGAACCCGTCTACGGGGAAATGCGTGTATATAAACACGCACTTAAAAAATCACAATAGTTAAAAAAAAACTGTTAAAGCCAAGTTGTATAGCTCGTCAAACGATTTGGGCCACCAGGGCCCCCTAGAGAGCTGTTTGATATCTCCAACCTATGCAAAAAACACCGTCAATTGAATTTTCTCGAAAAGTTTAGGGGGGTCAGCAATACCCGTTTTGCCTTACGGGGCCTCCATATGCCTTAAATTGACGAAAAAAAACAAGTTGCGTGTCTATATACACGCACTTCCCCTGGGAGTTAACAATTTGTTAACATTCGCCCAGATAGCCGGTGCCATTAATATGAAAAGTTTTGGTTGAGCTACTCACGCTGGGTGCACTTATACGATGCCTGCCGGGGTTAATTTTTTGTACGGTGTGCGGTTAAGGAATAAAGTAAAAATTTAAGAAAGGCCAAGTGCAGGTATCTGAAAAGGAACGCGAAGTGGCAAGTGAATCACTGTTCACCGAAATTGCCGAGAAAGTGTCGGAAATGTCCATTAATCCACAGTCTGACCGAAAGTACCCGCCCTCGTTGATTGCAAAGGCGATGAAGGAAGAAATTCATTATTCACTTCAAACAAAGAAAAACGCCAAAGTCCAGGCGTTGGATGTGATTAAACAGCTAAAGGCCAAGGATTTCCCCATTGACCGCTGTAAATCGCAAGTTAAGGTTACAGTGCCCGTATCGGAGAGCAAAACGATTGAAAAAATAATGAAGATGGCAAGGTTAATATTATTCAAATAACATACAGGGGGACCTGGTTATAAGGTCACAAGGTGTGACCGTTATGAGGTCAAGTCATCTTTTTTGCTCTAAGGTCAAGTCATCTTTTTTGCACTAAGGTCAAGTCATTTTATTCAAGATAAATCATGTCTTTTTCACTTTTTTTGAGTAAATTTAGAACTCGATATACGTTTAGAACGACAGGGGTAAACTCGGGTAATAATTTTTTTGTTATTCTATTCTATTCTATAGAAATTATGTGTTTTCTTGCACTAAGGTCAAGTCATTTTTTTTGGAGTGTATTAAGGTCAAGTCATTTTTTGGGGCTTTACCTTATAACCAGACCCCCCCCCCGGTACAAATGTTTAAAATGTATTTTTACGATTTTTCTCCTATAAATTTTATAGTATAAAATCATGGATTTTTACGATTTTTCCAAAATAATCATGTGTTTTTGAGTTTTTCATAGGAGCACCTAAACGTCTGATCATCAGACTCTGATGGTCTTTAGAAAATGCATTTAAGATCTTATGGTCTTTTGTTTTAAGACCTTATAACCAACCCCTCCCCCACTGTAGAAAATTCAATAACAATAAGGTTTGTATTAAGGGAAGTTTTGAATGAATCGACTGATAATGACGTGAAAGAACTAAATCTAACAATTGCACCGAATCAACTCAAACAAATCCAAGATATTTTATTAAAAGAAACCGATGGAAAGGGAAGCGTCGAATTAATATCACTGAATAAGCAGAAGGTAAATGATGAACTTATGTGACCGCTGTGACTCGCTGCAATGCAATTAATAAATCAAAAAAATATTCTGGCAATATGCTCGCCACATGTCTTGGAAGTTTATTTATCATGTTGAGTATGGGGCTTATTGATTATGGCAATACAGTCCTGTTAATCGTATTGGGGACACTTTCGAAATTTAGGTCGCTTACATCGTAAATTGCCTTATACATACTAGTCCTCATTTTTAGGTGTTTCGTAAATTTTACGAAAATCGCCCCTAATGGTAGTAAGGAGTGTACAATATTTTTTCAATACTCCTTTATTTTTTTTATGATTATCATGATGTATGCTCTTGTAATGAAAACTTAATTAAGAACTTAAAAAGATCTGTTTTTATTAGATACAGTCCTTAAACATTTATCGGACGTTTTCGGTTCTCGAAAATAGCGTCCGATAAATGAGCATCGGCGCAAAAGAGGTCATTTTTTTTATTAGAATGACCCCATTTTGGCCAAAAAAAAGCGTCCGATAAATGAGTAAGCGTCCGATAAATGGCTAAGGACTGTAGTCCGGATGAATTCTGACTCAGGGGTCTTTCGATATGCACTCATTTTATGTGAATATATCTTAATGTGCACCTTTTCCAGACAGGTCTTTTTCTGAAAAAATACTGACTAAAAGGATATTCTTAAAAAACGTCCACATTAAGAGATATTCCCAATACATTGGTGCTCATCGAGAGACCCTTGACGTTATTTAAAAACAATTTTGTTTATCATAATTCATCTGGACTGAGATAAAAAAAAAAGTAATGGGAAATTCTGCATAATCGTTGCCACTGAACTCATGAGTCTATTTCCAAGATATTCAAAACTTTATTTTAAATTACATAAATATCTTTTCAAAAGCGATTGTTTAGTTTGAAAATCAGCAAAAATCTGGCGCTTGAGGTTTAGTGTATAAAGGAAGCCTTTTTTCAAGATAATGAACAAAAAGAAAAGTTTTGTACAGGAATTTTCTCCGAAAAACGTTTTTTAGGAGTCTTGTTCTTCGTTGAAAATTGTCACGATTTCGGTGTCAATATCAAAGTCGTCACCCAGCCAGTTTGAAATTATCGTGCGTAAAATTTCATTCTGTTTTTCCAACGGAATGGCGTCGACGGGATCCTGCTTGATTAGTAAGCGCATTCTAACGGTAGCCCTCACAATCTTGATTGCCCGCTTCCAACGCCGTCTAGCCTGTACACGCCGAAGTTTCTTTTGGACGTGTAGTAATGCTTTCATTTTATTGGCAGCCGTTCCCTTCGAGAGAAAAATAGTTAACAGGGGGTTGGTTATAAGGTCAGCCATTTGTGCCGTTATAAGGTCAAGTCAGTTTATTTGCACTAAGCTCAAGTCAGTTTTTTAGGCACTAAGCTCAAGTCAGTTTTTTAGGCACTAAGGTCAAGTCAGTTTTTTTCAGTATCATGCTTTTTGGGCAAAAATTTTTAAAATCATGTCTTTTTACGTTTTTTTTTTTTGAATGAAGACCCCCCCCTTTTTAAACATTTTTAGAGTGAATACCATAATTTTTTTGGGGAAATCAAATATTAAGAAAAAAATTGAACTAAAAAATTCTAGTTGGTTATAAGGTCAAGTCAGTTTTTTCAAAGTGCATTAAGGTCAAGTCAGTTGTTTAGACCTTGACCTTATAACCAACCTCCCTGTAATTTATCTGTCAATATTTTTATAAGGTCAAGCCATTTTTTCAACATAAATCATGTCTTCCCCTGCCCCCGCTGGTTATATGATCAAGTCAGTTTTTTGGGTTTGATCTTATAACCACACCCATTGTGCCTTCCGTAAAAATATATTATGACTAGTTGTATAAGATTTTACAACTGACCCACATGTGAGGTCAAATCATTTTTTAGACCCTGACTTTATAACCAATTTAATAAGAGAATTCCACAATACAAACCTTTCTTTTGTCTTCCTCAACGGTGATTTTCACATCGCTTATATCCAATTTAGTTTCTCCAATATTGGTCGAATACATGGGTGTGATAAGTTCCTCTACATAATTTATACCCGCAAATTCTGAAATTTTAAGAACATATCAACCAATAAAAGTCTGACACGAGGACATTTATAAGATTCAAAAGTTTTTTTATGATCTCGTCTATAGCAGGGTTGTAAAGTCACCCCCTACGAAAATCCCCGACCCTACGCCACCCCTACGCAAAAATAGCGTGGTTTCACAACCCTGGTATATACTATAGCCTATAATAAGGTCAATCTAAAAAGGTTCATCCTTAAAATGTCGAAAATCACATTTCGACTTTTTACAAATTTTCGTTACAATATACGAAGTTCTTATTACGAACCCTATAGTCTATAGGCTTCGTAATAAGAACTTCGTATATTGTAACGAAAATTTGTAAAAATTCGAAATGTGTTTTTCGACATTTGAAGGATGAACCTTTTTAGATTGACCTAATAACCCCCTGTATTAAGAAAATGTGAGATTATATATTTTTGTATCACAAACAAATCCTCAAAAAACCTTTGAAGCTATCATTTGAATTAAAACCGGTCTTCCAAATCCCGAATCAATTGATACCGATTTTAATTGTAACCAAATCAATCGCAATAGTTTAACTCATAGCCGAATAATTTCATAAATCAGTTAAACATTTTCAACATAACGCGTTTTTTACTTCAATTTGCGTCAACGTTGGTTGAATTTTTCTGAATTTTCACCCTTCGTCAGCATATCCAATAAAATTGCCCGATTTGGTCGGAAATTTGATCCGCATACTGTAAAAGCCAATAATTCATTTTTTTCAACCTACGTTGACGCAAATTGAAGTTAAAAACGCGTTATGCAGACATAGACAAATATCACTGTTAGGTTAAAATGCATACAATTATAGCCTCTAAGTTATCAATATCAATGATAATTAGATATAATCCCGATCAATAATTGTGATGATGAATGAAAATTCAATTCACACCCTACTCTGAAACCATGGATGATCGAAACAGTCACCCGCTGACATGCGATTTTCTGGCCTCGACTGGATGAGCTTTTCGATAAAATCTTTCCCTTCATCAGTAATGTCATCAAATGGATTTTCATCGCCCAAGTCCATCGTCCAATCATTTTTGGTTACTTTTTTGGTAAATTCCATATCGGTCTCGTGCTCAAACGCCATGTAACCACTCATCATCTCATACCTAGAAATCGTATATAAAAAATACCCAAAAACTTTCTGGCAAAAAGTGTTTAAATGATCGATTTTAAACCATTTTAACTCGTCCCCGTAGAAAAAGTAAGAAATCTTTTGAAGGATATTTTGCTCCTGGAGCTCGTGATACTCAAACATACGTTATGAAAATCAATACAAAAAATTTACGCACTCAAGGAGTTAAAAACATAAATCGGACCACATACGCACGCGCTATCGTTCACATGATGTACAGGGGGTCTGGTTATAAGGTCACAAGGTGTGACCGTTATAAGGTCAAGTCATCTTTTTTGCACTAAGGTCAAGTCATTTTTTTCAAAATAAACCATGACTTTTTTCACTCTTTTTGGCTGTAAATTTAGAACAGGTTTAGAATACGTTTAGAGCGACACGGGTAATAATTTTTTTTAGAAATCATGTGTTTTTTCATTATTTTTTTTGGGGGGGTTTAAATTTAGAACTCGACATATACGTTCAGAACGACACGGGTAATAATTTTTTTATAGAAATCATATTTTTTTAGACTTTTTTCTTGCACTAAGGTCAAGTCATTTTTTTGTGGAGTGCATTAAGGTCAAGTCATTTTTGGGGCTTGACCTTATAACCAGACCCCCTGTAGCAACTTTTGGTTCATTTTTATAACCTTTTCACTATTTTTTTTGTGTACACCAACATAAACTTTTTTCCTTAAGGACTTCTACAAGTTAAATTCAACTTCATTGGTTAAATGTTGACTACAAATGTAACTATATAATTATTGTTCACTTTACATACTTACGTAATACAACCCAATGCCCACATATCCGTCTTGGGACTGATTTTTTCGAAGGATATTTGCTCTGGTGCCATGTAGCCGTATGTTCCATTCATGCAACAAATATTGTCACTAAAAACAATGGTTATTATAATTCTCCGAAACGTTTTTTTATACAAAGAGTTTTCTTTTATTAACCTGGGTAAAATGCGTTTAGCGAGTCCAAAGTCAATAATCTTGATTTGGGTATAATTTGATGATTTTTTGGCAACCACCAAATTTTCGGGCTTTAAATCCATATGAACAATATTTTCGGTGGCTATGTACCGCAGGCCTTCGCAAATCTGTCGAATAAAATTGCAAATTTCTTTTTCGGTCAAGTTTTCGAAGACAACCTCATCACACATTAGGTCGAATAACTCTCGACCATTTATATATTCCAGGACCATATACAGACGCTTCGGGATACCGGAAATAAAATGTTCGTACAATTTAACAACATTGATGTGATCCATTGACTAAATGTACACATATTGAGAGCATTGATTCATTGAAGGCCTTATGAACTGTCCGCTTTAAATCGTTTTATTATTGTGACCAAAGGAGACGAGCGGGTAACTGTCTGCTTATTTTTCGTCGCGTACGGCGTGAAAATCAGTTCAGAAATGAGAAGTCGTACATCATTGATCAATGAAACGGAAAGTTTTTTAAAAGACTTACAGGGGGTCTGATTATAAGGTCACAAGATGTGACCATTATTAGGCCAAGTCAGTTTTTTGGGTTTGTCCTTATAACAAGACCCCTGTATTCTCCGAAAGAAATTAATAGTTGTTCAAATACATTGCAAAGTTTTCTCCGAAAAAATGAAGTGGCATAAATATTTTTAGGTCTTCGAGAAAAGTCGAAAAAAGTATGGACCTTACTGTTTTACTGATGTATTTCAAATGAATTAAAAGTGACTTACCATAAGTAATTTCGCTTCTTGCTCCGCAGCTGATTAATTGGTTCCTTACCTGCATTTTATATCAAACCTTAATGAATGTACGAATTTATTCGAGCAGTTAAAGGACGCAGTCATTTTCAAGTGACTTTTGAACCAAAAAAAAAACTGAGAAAATGTCCCCTGACTACAGGGGGGGTTGGTTATAAGGTCAGCCATTTGTGCCGTTATAAGGTCAAGTCAGTTTTTTTGCACGAAGGTCAAGTCAGTTTTTTCAGGCACTAAGGTCAAGTCAATTTTGTTGAGTAGCATGCTTTTTGGGAAAAAATCGTTAAAATCATGCCTTTTTAACATTTTTTTAGAGTGAAGACCATAATTTTTTGGGGAAAATCAAATGTTTTCGGTTTTTTCCCAGCACTAAGGTATTATTATGGAAAAAATTCTGGTTGGTTATAAGATCAAGTCAGTTTTTTAGACCTTGACCTTATAACCACCCACCCGTATTCAAGTTGGTATTATTAAGCCTTGTGTTAGAACATTTCGTTATATTTTTTATTGTTCAAAAGTTATTTATTATAATATGAAATTTTCAATTTGAAAACTGAGCAAGAGTGGCGCCTGCAAGATCTAGACTCTATTATTGGACTATACCGATTCAAACGGTGCTAATATTTCGTTGGGTGAAACTGCTCTGTCATAAGAGCAGTAACTAAATCTTTTAAAATGAGTATGAAACCAAGACTTTCATGGCATCACGAGAGCGGGACAAAGTTTCTTTTATCGCATACTCATGTTCATCTTTCTCGCCAAGTAAAACGCGCCCAAACGCGCCTAAGGCGGGTCAGAAAGAACAATTAGCCAATAGAGACATTTTTACATTTTTCTGCCATGTGGTCCAAAAGTGAATCAGTCAGGGCAAATTTTTGCACGCAATTTTATATTATTTTAGTATAAAAAGTGCGTGCTCAAATTTGATCTTGCTGATTCATTGTTGGACCACTCAGTATACTTTAGTAAAAGTGGTGAAATCTATGAAAATTTCCATGCTGTACAACTATGTACAGTCCCTACCTAGTTAACTGGTACGATTTTCAGATTTCAAGATATCTGTGAACTAGGTAGGGACTGTAGTGCACCTCACATAATTAATGAGATGGTTTTATGGTGTGTCAAGCTCAAAATTAGCCAAATTTTTATTCTACAGATTCTAGAAATTTAATTTTTTTTTGTTAAATCTATGCTATGCAACTTATAGTATAAGTCTTATACATAATGTATATTGTAAGCTTATGTTGCAAATTTTCGAATAAAATGTGTGTATAAAAGAATCCGAAAAATTCATCATGTTTTCTAGAATACTATTTTTTTTTCTCATTTCCAACCCGGCCCTTGACCAATTTCTCTAACGATCCCATATCCGCCAATATATTTCATTGTCTCTCTTAACGCCATTTTTGTGTTAATGAATATAATAACACGTTATACCGTTATTGATATATTTCAAATAAAATATTTGATTAAACGTATAAAATAAAATTTTTATTATTTTTATACGAACGAAAGCTGACCGTGCATATATTTATTAGAATTTATTTACTTGTCAGATTGGCGACTCAAATTTCCAAACATATTTAGGAAAAGAGATTGGATTTTTAGCACGTCAGAATTACGGTTATTTCAGAAATTTTATTGCTCGAACAACCTACTTTATGTCTCATTAATACTGACTCATTTTATTTTGAGCTATAAATTACTGGTGTGGGTCGTCAGTTTGTCGCCGAGATGGACGCGAGTCTTACAATAGATAAGACCGAGTACTGCTTCAAACCTACAAGCGAAATTTTCTCGGTGACACTTTTTTTCTCACTCCAGTATATAAAGTTATAGCCTATAATTTATAGGTTATAGTTTGAATCACAATTGAGAGCAAGTAAAACGGTTTTGTTGATTTAAAATAATATAGAAAAACAAACAGAAGGGAATGAATGACGTAGCCAGCGAATTATGTATACTTATAAATATTATAAATTGTTGAAATAAAGACATAAATAGTTTTAAACTGTCCCGGACTTCACAAAAAGGTCTAACCCTAAAACTTATGTCATACGATATACTGTATATCATATACATGTATACAATTTTAAAGGTTGGCATCACGTCAAGCAAGTAATTTTGACGGTTCTGTATTTTTTGCGCACCATAAATGTTTATTTATAATTCAGACGGCTGCTTGAACTTGAACTATATTTTTTCAAGTCGTAACTAGTCTACGCCAAATAGCTCAATCCATATTATTTTCTGGCAGATTATGCATTTAATTAAGCGCTAAAATTTGATTAATTACTTTTTTCGGAAAAGAGCTTTGTTTTTGAAATATTGCGAATTTAGTCACTAAATTTTAGTGTTTTTACAGAAACAAGGGCAGATTTTTTTTATTATTATTCCTTTCTGGCAACAATAGTAGCGCCTTTTCCGCCATTCATGAAGTAATTATTAACAGCGGTGAAAAAAGATTTCATCTGTGCCGGCCCATTTTGCTCCCCATGAGTGTTAACCTTATCATTGTAAACTTCCTCAAAGGCAGACTGTCTTTCTGTAGTATAGCTATGCCAAGCATTAGTTCTGTCATCGAACTTCTCTATTTTGAATCCAGCATGTTGTAAGGCTGTGATATATTCTAAAAAAAATAAATCATACACAAATATCTTCAAAAACAAAAAAAAATTTTAACTGCCAAATCTAGTCTGCCCTGGTAACCCTCAGGAGTCAAATGACCCTTTTCATATACAGTATATCATATACTGTATATGATATACTTCATCAATAAATTGCCATTCAATAGGTTAATAAATGGCCTTAAGCAACTTATCAATTTCCGGGTTACCATAGTTTAGATTGATTTCTTGATCATCCCGAATTTTTACATAATTCACGACGGCTAAAGTGTACAGGGGGGTCTGGTTATAAGGTCACAAGGTGTGACCGTTATAAGGTCAAGACATCTTTTTTGCACTAATGTCAAGTCATCTTTTTTGCACTAAGGTCAAGTCATTTTATTCAAGATAAATCATGTCTTTTTCACTTTTTTTGGGTTGAAAATTTAGAACTCGCCATATACGTTTAGATTCTAAAAAAAATTATTACCTCTGCCGTTCTAAACTTTAGACCGGCACAGGTAATAATTTTTTTATAGATATCATATCTTTTTGGACTTTTTTCTGGCACTAAGGTCAAGTCATTTTTTGGGGCTTGACCTTATAACCAGACCCCCTGTACACACGCGGTATATTTTTAAGCGTAAAGTAAACGTGTACCATACGACTCTATTATGGAACCCTATATATGCTGACCTTCTTTTGTGGGTAAGTCATCCCATGCTATATACTCCTTTCCAATGGCTTGTAATTTTTCACTTGGTTCTGAGTCTAAATAACGGTTGTAAACAAACAAATGTCTATTATTACGACCCCAAATAGCCACACTTTTTTCACGGAACTCGAAATATAGAAACACCGTGTGTCAGCGCCAAAACTTACGTGGTGATGGCAAATTAACATTCACAGGCCTGAAGACACTCCAAGACCGACGGTCTTAGCAATGACACACGGTATATCGGAAAAGAAATGTGTTTTTTTATAACCGATGGCCAAATAGTAATCTTCAATAAATATAACACCACCAGATTTCAGTTGATTTGCTAAGTTAACAAACAATTTTGATAAAATCCTAAAAATCATTTGTGAGCGACAAACTTGGATAACTTTTACTTGGACCGACTGGGGTTTAAAGTCGTGTGGCCTACATTTTGTAGAACAAAACGGGGACGGGTGACGCCTTAGTTAGGTGGAATCTGGTACATTAACCCTAAACCGCACAGTGTGGACAATTACAGGGAGGGACGCCAATTTTATGTGGGTTGGGCATCCGCCAGAGTGTGCTCAAGAGTTTTCAGTCCTACATTAGTAGTGAAGTCTAAAACTCAACTTTATTGAAAACTCTTGGACGCACTCTGGTGCGTGCTAAACCCACACAAAATCAGCGCTCGTCCATGTATGACTACACCGCCTGTCTACGGAAGTTAACGCCCCTAAACTTAACAAAATGTCCGGAACTTAACAAAATGCCCGGAACTTAACAGTCATCTCGCGTCAACTTTTCCGCCTACGCACTGCGACCTAAACTTAACAATATTCCCGGAACTTAACAAAATTCCTGGAACTTAACACCTTTTTTCACCCATTTTTCTGACGTTTGATACACAACTTTTATAATCTCGATTTTTTTTCTCAATTGACAAATGTCTTTTTGTGTTCATAGCAGAAATAGTGTAAATTAGTAAGTTTTTGTTCGGAAATTCTCNGGGATATGAAGAAAAACCAGAATCGAATAAATTCCATCAAACATTGCAGGTCCAAATTGTGCAGTTACTAGATCATCACATTTATCTTCAATTCGTGTTTTAATTTCATCGGGCATTTGGCTTGTTAAAATTTTGCTTAATTCGCAAAATTCCTCGTTGTACTCACAAGCGACTATAGTGTCCGTTTTGCCGAGCATTTCGGCCCAGTATCGAGCGCTCCCGCCAAAACCTGACCCCGCGTCAAGTATTCTAGCGTTTCTGTCATAAACGGATGTCAAAAACGTTTAAGGAGGGGTCAGTCGATTTGGTTAGAAAGTGTACGTTCGCAGAAAGTTTCCCCGTGAAACCGCTATAAAATCCGTTCTACAATTATTTTACTTAAAGTACAAAAAGTGTGGTCGTCAACCATGTATTAAATATATGACAACCGAGACTTGGCGGCGATATATATTTGTAAGCTTCCCGAATGGTCTCATAGCCAAAGTAATGCATGGAAGTTATATGTTCTTCGATTAACGATTTTTCGGGTTTTTCTTCAAAAAATGAAGACATTCGAATTTCTTTTTCAACATACTTTCGGCGATAACTATTAATNGTTAACATAAAATAGAACTTTAATTATAACAAAAAAATGTTTCAGATATTATTAATAATATTAATAAGTTACTAAGTTCATAATATGAAACATTTTCAAGTTCAAATTTACTTAAAACGTATCATATTTGAAGATTTAATAAACACACTCGACCTGTACATCTTTTGCAAAAGTTCATCATTTTCTGCTGATTCGTCATTCATTTTCAAGTTCAAACTCTCTAAACGCCTCTTATTTAACTTCTCATGTTACTTTCATACCTCGAAGTGCTCAATAAAAGTATTATCTTGCATTTATAACGAAACAATACAAATTTGTCTTGACAAATGCCAACTAAGGGTCGTTTTTCATGATTTTTCTCTGGTTGTTTTATCTCTCTGAATCGGAATGTACATAATTGTGGGTTCTGTTGGCCTGAGGGTTGGAAAATAGTTAAAAGATCGTGTTAACAATAAATCGCAAATGCGTTGAGCTCTCATGAGGCATTTAAGACGTCTTGTCAAATGGATTTCCAAAAAAATCAAATCAGGCGGTGAAGAAAATATTTGTGTTGTTAAGTGCTGAACCACAAAAAAAGCAATCGCCAATTACAGTGTACGATATCAAAAAATAAAACAGAAACGAAAGGATTCAAATATAATGTATGGATCACGTGGCCGATGCATGTTTGTCCATTTTATAATAACAATTAATTGCTTTCGTAATGTTCGGAAAAAAACTTGATTAAACATATGGTTATCGTAATATGTTTTGTTTACAGAAGAAAATAATCGAATATGGGTACTGCCAATCAAATTTAGTAAATAAATATAATCAGTTTTCTATCGGAGTGATTTTCAAACGCGAAAAAATTGAATAATGTTACCAATTTTTGGTAACGTTGCTTGACAGCGCATCTGAGGACTATGTGGGAATGTCATTGGTCTTTTTGGAGCGCGCTCGGCCAATCACCGATAGGCAAATCAGGGAAAGGAAATTTTCTTCATTCAAAATATGTTTTTTATTACAGTCGTCCCCCTCTTAAGTGCCGCACAAAAATATGCATTTCCGCTAAATTTTTTTCGCGTTTTAAAATCAGGACGATAGATTCAAGCAGCGTTAACTCGTAAAGGACCTCACATTGAGTTGTCCATCTTTTTTACCAGACATTTTTTCAACAATTGGAGAAAACAGTTTTGTGCGCCTTGTTACAAAAAAAATCAACTCAATATCATGAAAATTGTAAAACAAGGTACGATTTCCGATTTCGTTTTAGGCAAAGTTCCCGGCTTTGTAGGGGGCTTGTGGTCAAACCAAGTAGCTAATTGGCAGACTGTTCGAGAGTATTTCACAAAAAAGTTCATTTAAACTT